>VYZX01017258.1:39666-61467 GCA_013401335.1 Brachypteracias leptosomus | reverse complement strand
TTGGGACCTGAAGTTTCTTTATGTCATTTAAGGAGGAGACCCCACTGATGCAAGTGAAGGAAATGCTAAATGTGGAAACTCAAATAATATTCTGAAACATCCATGAGCTATGCAGATGCTGAGGAATCATCTGACTGTTGGTGAACAACCCAACAGCTCCATCCCTAAACAAAGAGGTAGATTTAAAGCAAAGGTAGATTTGATGCAGAACTGAAGGATGGATTTTTTTAATATGGTTAGAATGAACTAAATAATCAGACTTATCTTTTTCAATAAAAATTGTATAGAAATAAGTTTTATTTTAAAATTAACTTCACAGGCAAAAGTTTTGCTCTACAAAAAAAAAAAAAAGGCCAACCAAAAGCCCTTCAACAACAACCTGCCAAAAAACCCCAAAACCAGAGCTGGAGGAAAAAAGATGGAGTATCAAGTTTCAGGAAACTGAATTAATATTTTAAATTTATAAGATATTAATAGAGATCTAATGTCTTGAAAGTTCTACGTGATAATCTGTCATTTGTGAATACATGCACAAAAATTGCATACTATAATTTCTATTACAGTGGTGTCAGCAGCCTGAATCAGAACCACAGGCCCTTGTCAAGGGTAGAGCACAACTATAAGAAACTGTACACATGTCAAGGATCTCAGAGGGATTATTTATGGCTGTGGAGTTTCTTGTGTGGTTTGGCAGGTGCTGAATTCATGAGAATCAGAAATGGTCCTTATCAGAGGGTGAAGATGTACAGGCACAAAGTCTGTGGCAGTCTTCTCCAGTGATTATTCTAAATCTAGTATAGAAGTTATTCTGAAAAAAACCCTTCACTTTAGTCATCTACACCATTTAAATTTTATATTTGCCTAATTTCTACTTGATGCAGACACTTCTGTAAAGAGAGCGTAAACCTACTGACAATAGACTTGATGTTTTCCTCAATTACCTGTCACAGACTTCTGAGATTCCTGCACCCCATTTCCCTCATCTGGTTTCCCTCCAGAATTTATTCGTCCCCAGCAAAAAGGAGTTTAGGGGAAATTATGCAGGACTCAGAAGTCATCAAATGGAAAACCATCAGCAGCACTGTCATGTTTGGCATCTAAAGAGATGCTAAGCTGTAGATGCCAAACTGATATTAGATGACAAGAAGAATCATTGCTCACTTGGAAAACTCCTGACAAAGACTCTGAGTTTACAAAAGGAGGGGAATATTCTTTAGTTTAGAATATGTAATATAGATTATACTGAATAGTTGATGATGATACAGGAAAGAACCTTTAAAAGAATGCATTGTGAAACCAATTTGATCAGGTGGCATTGGTAAAAAAGTGCATTAGGATTTAATCTTACAAAAATCCTTTAAGTAAAATGTTGTTATAGAAATTCTGGACTGAAAGATATTGTCATTCTTAACTTCTGAATAAAGAGTTTCAATTTATCATGCTCAATGCTCTTATTCAGTCTTCTAACCTTTCATTTGAACTGTGCTGCAAGCTTCTCGTTCCACCCACTAATGACTTGCAAGGGTTAGAGCAGGGGTTTTTCTTTTTCTAAACTTGTTTCTCATCTCTCAATGCCCATCTTGGACACTGCCAATAATGTCATTCAATAATGTCATATCCTAACCAGAAGGAAAACTAAGCAAACTTTTCTTCCAAGACTACAAATACTTCAAAAAATACTTCCTCTCTTCCTACGATTTCAACAAGACTCAAGGAAAAAGAGGGGGAAAAAAAAGCATTTGCTCTTACCTCACGAAGCAGATATTCTTTTTCCTTTCAAATTTCACAAACGGATCAGACAGCATCAATGTACTTTGTACTACTAAAAAGCTTTCCAAGCCATGAGCAACTATGTACAGAAAAACAAAGAGTTAAACCCACCTGGTTTTTTTAGTTGTTGAAATGAAATCGAGTCACCTTTGGTAATGTCATACCTTAAATATCATAAAATAGTTATCATTGGAACAAACAAAACTTCTGTTTGTTAGAGCATTCAGCTTAATTGATAAACTTTTCCAGCACTGGACTTGCATACTGCACTCTCTGACACTAATAGCAAGAATTTTAATTGCTTCATTTGAAGTATAATTGTTTATTCATGAGAAATACTATGTTTTTCCTATCTGCAAAAAAACAGGATTTGAACTTCATCTGGAAAAATTGAGAAATGTTTTCAAATTTTTTCATTCATGTTAGACATCTATATCAATTTTTGATTTATTTAAAATCTCGATGAAGCTTTTAGAACTTGGCTTCAATGCTATTATTAGTGTTTTGTGATTCATTTAAATTCCAGGCTATTCCTACAATTTCTACTCTTTCTATTTTTGCAGAGCTCAAAATCCACATGAAATGTTTCAAATTGAGGCAGATAATGGAAGACTGTGTTTACACCTGTTTTCTTATAAAAATCTTATCAATTCTGAAGGATTGGCTTCATGTAACCCAGTAGTTTTTGCAGCTGGGTTACTGTGAAAGTTTTTACACAAATCTATATCTAAAAAAAAAATCCCTTTTATTTATTGAATGCTTATTTATTATAGTTTTCAAAGAAAACACCCCTATGTATTTCAAGATTTTGAAATATTTTACCTCTCTTTACATAAATATACAGCTTTTTTCCCCAAAAGACGTATGCTTTTCTTTGGGGCATAGTAAGGACAAATCAATGAGACAAGTGTGCACAGTCAATCATCAGGGGTTTAAAAGTGCCTAAAGATATATTAACTCAGAGTGAGTTATGTATTGAGATATCCATTCTACTAAAGATCTGCCAACATGAATACTGGATAATGGAAAATTACAAGTTCTGTAATCCTTATTTCATATAACAGGTTTGGGATCAAATTTATGATGCCCAGTTGAATTTTAATGCAATTCATTCATGAAATAACTATTCTAATAATTAGCACTCAAATTAAGAAGTAAGAGTATTACAATTTTAAAAAAAAAGGTAAGTCTAATTCGATAGATTTGAGATGTTTAAGCAACCTTCTCTTATTTGCCATCATTTTAAGATCTTTTTGAGGAACAACACTTAAAGTTAACTTCTGACAAATACTGGGACTATTATTTGCAAAATATGTGCCAAATATCCAATCTTGGAAACACTGTCCTTTGAGAAACTATATAGAACTTGCACTGTGCACAGTGTCTATGCCTTGTTGAAGATATCACACATAACTTAGCATTTTGGATTTAAGATGTGTTTCAGCTATGAAAAAAATCTGACAGTTACTGAGTTATGTTGGAACTCTGAGACTCTTTAATGAGATTATGAACATTTTAGGCTGAGACAACTTCCTCTTCCCCTCTAAACAAAGTTGAATATTGCTACTTGCTCTCAGTTGTAAAATGAATGTCATATTTGTTTTCATATTATTTCTGATTTATTTTTTTTTAAAGATTTTGCTTAGGTAAGTATTTTCATATGTGACTGGTGGAATCAAAAAAGAGAAATTACTGAACTTCAATAAAAAAAGATGTACCAAACCCATGTAGAACTTCAGAAAAATAGCTATTTAAAAAAGCCTTGGGCTTCATGTTCTGGAATCAACTGTCACATAATTTCCCTGCAGCAGCGAGGGAACTAAGGCAAAAAAAATAGGGCTTATGGAATATATCTCATTCCAATATATAAAATTTGATTCCTATATTAATCTCAGTAAAGCCTCATAGACACCCACTTATACATACAAGTAAATCCACTGAGTTCTATTGCTTTAATCCACTTTTGGTGTACGTCTCCTCTTAATTTTAGACTAGTACAGTTTTTCTACAGCAGTTTTAACTCGTCAGCAAATGAAGAGAGCTTTTCCATCCCTTTCTGGAATCTTTTTTGCACTTGTCTCCCTCTGCTTTGTACTTGAGGTGAAATCATTTTTTTCCTCTAATATGCTCTGAGGTTTTTAACAGCGAGTTGCAAGAGTAAGCACTATAATTCTTCATTATCATCGGAACTCAAAACCGGGTGCATTTCCGACAGCTACTCAGTGAGCAGCTCTGGCGTGCACCGTACAGGGAGGCCCCGCACATTTCATTTAACTTAAAGAGTCCAAATTTGATGGCAAATTTTTTTTGTCCTTGAAGGAAAAGACAGTCCCATCTGCTCTTTCTACAAAACTCCTGGTTTAGGTACTCTCAGATTTCTGAAAATAAGGATAAAAAGATTAAATTAAGTAGCCATCTAAGATTAAATTCAAGCCTCTGTAAAGCAGAAGTGCAAGAAACATCCTTTGTTTTAAATCCATGTAAAGTTCTCAGAATGTAGCAATAGTAGGACTTAATGCATAGAGCTTATACAGCTCCTAGATAAAAGTGAATTTCACCATTTGCAGGAACCTATGTTTCTTAACTATTACATATCAATGCGGAGACAAATTTAGAACCAAGGCTGAATAGCAATGATGCCTGAGAAAAAGAATGAGGTGAATGAACAATAGCTTCACCATCAGCCAAAAAAAAGGGGTCTGGAGGGTGGGTGGTTTTAACCTGGGTGCAAGACAAGGCCTTACGGCGAGGAAATCCTCTTAAAAGAACCATCACCAACAGCTGGAAAAATACAAGCATTGTTAATGTTTAAAAAAACCCAGGTTATTACTGTAGAAAGTGTCCATGGTGCTATAGGTGTGTGTTGTTTTCCCTGGTGAGAAGGGAGGGCCAGCATGCAATGGCGGTAGCCATGAGGGGCTGACCAACAGGACTGAGTTGCCTTGCGAGCATGGGTAAGTGAAAATTTTTATTCTCCCTCCCCCTTACTTTCTTGTTGTCTCATTCTGGTTGTTTTTTACAATTTCCATTTCAATAAATCCTGGCTCTAACCTTTTAAAAGATGTTTTGTAGCAAAACTTGCAGGCAGACTGCCCCAACACCTCTGAGCGGTGGCCTGTGCAGAGCTGACCCTGGCCATGGCTGCCAGGAAGGGAGTATGGCATGGGCACTTCTTACATGATAGCCTGGGTGATGATGAGAGGACAATCCAGCTGCCCCTATCAGTGGGGGCTACTGGGGCCTTCAGGTGACCATTGAGGGCTCTGGGCCTCTGGTGGAGCTGGAGCCAGAGCCCAAGACACTGCCAGCCCTGCTCTGTGGCCCCTGGTGTAGCCTGCAGGTCTGGAAAACACCATCAGTGGGACTCACCTCATGCCAGGAAGGTATCTGGTTTTACAGCTTCCTCCCTTTTATCTCCCTGTTTTTCCCTCTGTTAATTGGGGGAAAATTGGCAGAAAGGAGAGGGTGAAACAATAGTGGTGTCTGATGGTGATTCCCGCACTTTGCAGGTCTCATGTATGCGGCAACTGATGAAGGATGAGATTGTTGGTCATGGCTCTACTCAGAGGAGCTCATACTCTACCAACAACCCTTCCTGGACCATAACAGGTGAATGGATAAATTATTTTAATTGCAATACAAGTATATGGCAAATGTTAACTAATGTTTCGAACTTCACACAACTCATGCCTTGAAACTTCAAATAAGAAGAGAGACTGATGTTAATTGTATGTAACGGCAAAATTCAACATAGCGTGCATTGTGACAGCACTGCAAGCCTTAATATTTCTTTAAATAGCAGGAAATTTACCATATATTCCCTGTTTGAGGTTGGAGAAAACCCCAGATTTTTATCCAGACACTCATTATAGTTGCATATATTAAATTATAATTTCAAGGAAAGTACGGTTGATGTAAGTCAAACCAAAACAAACCCTAAAAGAAGTCTTACATAGGATGCAAAAGAACATTGAGGCATTCCTTAAAAGTCAGCTTTTATGTTCAGAACATGATAAAAGAACCTACTGGTGGCAAAAGCATTTTTTAAAGTATGCAGATTTTAAAATAGTATTTTAAAGGCAAGAAAGAACATTTAATATGGATGCTATTCCAGCTCTTTGAAAGCCAAGTATTACTCATGAAAGAAAGCAGATCATTTATAATTTTAAAGAAGGAGGAATTTTACATATAAAATAGTATTTTTAGCTGGACTTTGGTATTAGTATGTTATGTTAAATTATCAAAATCCTTAAAATATTGATAATTTTAAAAGAATTATTATCCTGTGCACTTTCATTTTTCATATAAATGAGTCACACATGATTTTTACCTTTTGTGCACATAATTTTGGCTAGCTTTAAGTATTGGTGATTTATACAAGGAGTAACTGTCATTCTTTTTTTCTCTTCAGTATATAATATATATTTATATATTAAAACTATGTTTTCAAAATTTGTTCTGCATTTTACCCTAGTTTTGCTCAAAGTATCTTTTCTCTGCAGTTGCTCAGCATTCTATTTAGTCATTTAATAAAGAGCACGCAGTTAAGATTCTTGCACTGTAAGAATATTAGACTTTAAACAAATGTCTTTATCACCATTTTGCAGTCAGTGTTCAACTAAACGAATGGATATTTGATCCAATGTTAAATTAAAAAATATTTGTAAGAGTCTTTATAATGAATTCCCTTTCCTTTCCCAAGTGCTATGAAAAGTAATTCAGATTTTAAGAGAGCCTACCCTATCAGGAAAAAGAGTATGAAAAATATTATGCAAATACATTCATAAATATGAATCTTCTCTAGTGCTTGTAGTTCTGATGCTTGTGATTTTAGCCATTGAGGAAGAAATACAGCCTGCATGTAATCTTGGCTATCTTGATTTCAATCATAGAATTGTTCTGGTTGGAAGAGACCTTCAAGATCATCAAGTCCAACCATTAACTCAGCACTGCCAGGTCACCACTAAACCATGTCCCTCAGCATCACATCTCCACAGCTTTGAAACCCCTCCAAGGATGGGGACTCCACTACTGCTCTGGGCAGCCTGGGCCAGCACTTGACAAACCTTCCTGTGAGGAATTTTTTCCAGTATCTAATTTAAACCTCCCCCGGTGCAACTTGAGGCCTTTTCCTCTTGTTCTTTCACTTGTTCCTTGGGAGAAGAGACTGACCCCCACATCACACCTCCTTCGGGGAGTTGTAAAGAGCAAAAAGATCTCCCCTGAGCCTCCTTTTCTCCAGGCTAAACAACCCTGGTTTCCTCAGCCGCTCCTCATGAGACTTGTGCTCTAGACCCTTCACCAGCTTCATTGCCCTTCATTAGACATGCTTCTGCCCCTCAATATCCTTCTTGGAGTGAGGACCCCAAACTGAACCCAGTATTTGAGGCATAGCCTCACCAGTGCTGAGTACAGGGGGATGATCCCTGCCCTAACCCTGCTGGCTTTAAATCCTACTGTGGAAATAATCTAACAATAAAACCAACTTCTTCCTCTTTTCATATCTGAATTACAAATAATTATTGTCATTTTATATGATTCAGTTTGTCCTTGAAATAAGGGCATTTGTCAATGAGACTTTCCTGTTAGATTGCTGCTTCTGCTGCAGGATGCAGAGGCCTTTGCTCACAGGATTAGATGTAGGCAATGGTGCCTGGCATGCTCTGAATGCTGTTGAAGTACTCAATGTCCTTTTGCAAAATCTTAAACCTTCTTACTCCTGGAGCCAGAGGACACTTACCGAGCTACCAGGAAAGGAACTCAGGACTGCCTGTGAGAAATGACAGTGTTGTTCCATCTGTGTTATGGAATCAGTGAGGTCTGCAGCTGGCTTACAGGTCAACCTGTTAATGTCAGCAGCAGCAAATTTTAGTTGGCTTCCCTCCTGTCGCAGGTAAGGATTCTGAATATTCAGTAGCCTCAGCATCTTCATCCTTCTGCTGCTGGTTACTTGAATAGCTTATGAGCTTTGTGCAATAGGAGACATATCTGAGCTCTTGCCTAAAACAGGTTCTCATGAGCTGCAGATCCATAGATTACAGAGGTTATCCCAAAGATCCAAATGATGGGTGGAAGGATTCACTTTTATGCTTCTTATGTAAAACTTACACTTCTGCAGGCATGAGTTTGCATCTTTTCCATGCCTAAAATGCTAATGACAGATAAAGTCCAATGGACTTTGATGTTAAAAGCTCTAGAATACAAACTTTTCTATTCTTCATTTGTCTCCTCCTTATCACAGTTTGAAGTATTTTTGCAGTCATCAGGAGGAGGTGATCCCACTGGGAACGGCTTCTTGTGAAAGTGTTGATCTGCTGACTGTGAGTGTGACTTCTCTGAGATGTTATTAAGCATCCATATGCCATTTACCTCATTCTTCTCAAAGCTCAATGCACAGTGTCCGACACGTGCTGCAGTTCTGTGGTGAAAGCTGTTAATACCAAAATCATATTTTTAATTGTTGTAGAATAAAGAAGTATCTTATGAAGTTTTTGTGTTTTGCATTAAATGCGTATTGCATTAAATGACAATCTGAAATACTGCAGATCACATCATCTGGATTTCCTGCATTTCAGTTACTTTGATCAAGGATAGACTGTGAGCTGCCTAAATGATCTAGACGTTTTGCTGTGTATAGAACCCACAGATATTGGCATTGTGCTACCCTAGTTTATGTATCTGTATATGGATACATTTGTCTCATCTACGTTTTGAGTTTAGGCTTACATTTATTTACCCTATTGCTACAAACATAGACATATAATTTTGACTTGACCTATTCTCTTGGATTAACTTCTCTGCCTTTCTCAGGGTACAAACCTGTGTGATTCTTAAAGCTCTTGTGAGCTTTCTTTTAATGCTTTTATGAAAGTAGACTGACAGTAGCTCCCTATCTTTCAAAAAAAAATAGTGAATCAGTAATATGCATTTAAAATTCTGATACAACTACCTCCCTTTCTCTCAATTGCTCCCTCTTTAAAATTCAACACCTGGGAAAAAAGCCATGAAAGTGTCTTCTTTCTACTAGGAGCCCTTGCATCCTTTTAGCAAAGGGTGTCCCATCATTTGCTTGTGCTCTTTGTAAGAAAAGTCCTTTAGGTTGTGACCAATGTGCTGAGTGAGTCACTATAAATCAGGTAGAATATTAGATGATGCTGTTGCAGTAACAGCTCCACAGCCCAGCTTTGCAAGATGTGTTGAAAGTAGTTTATACGAGTCTGTTCCAGTCCATGCAGAGAAAATCCTTGTCCAACTCAGGCTTAGACCTGCTTTTAAAATGCAGTTGGTAAGTCTTCACACATCCTCAGTAGAAGCTCTGGCCTTATTTCCTATAAATAAGGATCATCATTCAGATTATATCTGTGGTCGAGAGCACAATTCTTTATTGCCTTTTCTTCACTTGGCCCGTTGCTTTCTGAGTTACTTGATATTCTGCTATCTATAGACATTACAGAGAATGTCTCATGATCTCTTCTGTCTCTTCTTTCAGTGGCATTGAAAATCAGACCCAGAATATTTTAAGTTTTTTGTCTGTGTTTAAGAACAAAAAAGCTTAGCTATAACATCATCTCTAAAATACATTATTCAACTTGAGGTGAAGCAGAGGGAAGGTCTGTGGCAACTGAGAACTGAAAGGAGAAATTGGCACTGATTTCCCTTGAAGGCCCAGCTCACACTGCGATGGAGCTCTTAAATTAGTCACTAAAGAGTAGCATGTGGCAAGGGCTATGAGCAACTACAAGAAACACTTCCAGTACTTTACATATGAAATTAGTCTTACTTTTTGTATCCCTAACTCCACTGGGAATACTGTGGTACAGCAGGGGCCATACATATCAAGAGGGAGGGGAGATGTTATGGAAAGCTTTGATACAACTTCAACATACAAAGTAATAATTATTTCATTTTACTTGTATGTGAAAATAATTTACTAGCACATCTTCAGTAAAAAAAACCCTCTTGCCTTTAGTGAGCACACTCATCTGTGCTTGCAACCATAATGCTATTTGCCTCATAAGCTCACAATGGAAAAAGAACCTGTTACAAATTCAGTCAATGATCCAACAGGAAATTAAACCTTTTAAAAATGGATGAACCAATGGACCAAGAGTAATGGAAGAAAATGCACAAAATGGGAAGAGTGAGTCATTAACTTGATTTAAATATGATCTTTTTATTTTTTGGCAGTAAGGCACTAAGGTCTGACATGATTTCCTTTTTCAAAAATGCAGCAAGATGAGAATAAAATCAGAACTAAATATTGAAAATATGTTGGTTTTCTTTTTAATTAGAAAAAAGAATAATGCTATATACTGAGCAGGAGAATAATATCAGAAAACATACATATTTGTGAATCTGTTTAGTATAAAGTTACCCTTTCCTGTGACTTTTGAGAGGAAAGGATTTGCTCTTGTTCTATAATATTTAATTATATGAAAGGGTAGGAAAGACAGAAGGAAGATCCTTTACTCTGAATCTGAAGAATTCAGAGCTAGCCAAAATTATGTGTTACTGCATGACTCCCACTCACAGACCACACCACTGGCATCTGATTTACAGAACCTCACTATCATCTTGATTTAAGGATGGTGGTGTGCTTATTACAAATAATATCAGATTGTTGAAAGAAAAAAAAAGCAATTGTTATTTGTGGACATGTTGTCACGTCCTTCACTTTAACACAGAGCCCTCCAGGGTAAATCTGTACCTGGTAAGTGTATGAACACTTTCATAGAAATATACCCAAAATTATTTGCTGGAAATTGGTACATTGGTGGCAGTCTTGAACCACTGGAATGCTATATTCCTTTTTGCCACACTGACTTTCATTGTTGCTATAGCAGAGTTAGTTTAGCCAAGCTGACAAGGAAAGATTGTATCAGAAAACATTAAAGATCTTATCTTGTTTTCCTTACCATTTTCCATTTCTAAATAGTTCAAAACTGAATCAATATCAAAAATAAAAGAGTTTCCAGGTACCTAATCCCAGTCATTTTTGCAGGTTACTGCTGAGACATTTGTTTCATGGTAGTATATTCATTAATCTCATCCAAAAGCAGTTAACATTGATGTCCATTATTTAAGTAGCATCAAGTTATGAAACTTTCAAAGGTGATTTTTTTAAGGGTGGGTTTTTTTGAGGTTGCTTTTTAGGTATTCCTTTTCATTTTGTATTTGTCTCCTCTGCACTCCATTTTCTCTGCCACCTTTGTGAACAATTTTCCTCCTCCATCAAAAGTCTTGCCTGATCTTTCTTAGGGAGGTAAGAATGCAAGAAAGCAGCTAAATCATTACCTGTCTGCCTTTGAGGGGAGTGGTCCTGTCAACAGGAGCAGGAAAACAGAAATATTTCCTTCCAGCCCAGGATTTGTAAGACCTGCTGATGGGGATGAAAATGGCAAAGAAGAGAACTTACTGAGCTGTAGTGGTTGGTGGAAGTGCAGTTAGTGGGAGAAAAGCTTATTTTATGTATGTACTATATGTGTGTTTTGAGATTTTTTCTTTGGCACTTATTTAGATGATAGATTTTGCAAAACATATTTAATTAGTGTAACATTTAACATTTTTTCACACATACTAGAAAGAACATGGTTAGATTAACAGCAATAGAAACTACCCTCTAGACAGAGACATTTTAGCCACCTCTTTGCCACTAATGCTGATAAATTCACTGATAAAGAGCAATAAGAGTGAGGTCATCTGAATAAAGAGGGAACCAGGGAATCTGTTAGAAGCCTGGAAATTTAATCCCAAGGTTATGTGCGGCTCAGGAGCTTTTACATCATGTTGCCACACGTGGGGCCACACACATGACCAGGTCTTTTGGAGTTGATGGTATTGCCAATAGGATTACTCTGTAAATGAGACACAGCAATGCATTTTCAAAGCCATAAACAGAGGGATGCAGACAAATCCTATTAACAAATAACAGGATTTGTGCTTGCACTGTACTCCTACTCACCACCTTGAAAATTTACCCCATGCTGTCTAAACCGTTGTTCTGCATAAAATCAAGTAAATTATAGTCCATTTAAAAATAAGTTAAAAACCCCCATCGGATTCCACTGAAATGTGAATAATGATTCAACAGTCATCAGCTGTGGTTGCCATAAGAAACAAGATTTCATAAATCCATAAAGTGTAGAAGAGACAGAAATGGCACAAGCAACGTTAATCTAGTGAAATGATAACCAAAATGGGATCTTATTTTCAGTGCTGGGTCTCTTCTTTTTCAGCTCCTGTGGTTTCTCAACAGATCAACAGAAGGAGCTGTCTGAATTCCTACTGTAAAACTAAACAGTTTTAGGAAGCCTGAAGGCTCAATCTGATTGAGTGTATTATCCACCCTTTAATAGTCATAAATGATTTGTTTCTTTTGGAGAAAGCCAGAAAGAAATACAAATAAAGGAATTGGAGCTGAGTCATAAGGCACTTCATATCACAATCTGCTGTTACACAGTCAAAAATACCACACATAAGGCAAAATCTGCTCTGAATATTTGCAGTGTTTAGTATTTTAAGAGTCCTAGCGTGTCATTTTTAGGAGGCTCTGTGTAAATTACCACAAACACTGAAAATGTTTGTTTTATTAATACGAAGATATCAAAAGTAGAACAAGCAAGGATCAGCAAACTGATTCTAAGAACTGACTGGCACCGTTTAAAGCAGAAATCTCTATTTTCTACACCTTAATTCTTATTTGTGTATAAATTACCACAGCACAAGCAGGTCCCTCGGTGATCCACGCATGAAGAAAAGTACTGTATGACATGTTGTCAAGAAAAAAAAAAGGCTGACAAACATTGAGAGTCACAAACTTTGAAACGGGATATAAATTGTCAGAAAGGAAGCAAGAATAAAAGTGTTTCTCTGCAGCCTTTGACAGCTATAGCTTTCAGGAGAACACACAGTTTAGATATGCATAATAGTAGGAGCAGAGTAGAGTGCAACCAGTATGGGGATGTGATGAACTGCTTGGAAGATTTCTTTAGAAGTGTTTGGATAGGGAGAAAGATTGTTCTGCAGGGAAGGATAACCCATTGAGCTCTCTTTCCTATATTTAATAAACACCTTTGTAGAGGAAGTATGCTTTTGAAGTTATATTTTTATATTTGAATACAAATGTGTTTCTTGATGTTTTCTATCCATCTAATGACATTGGACATACATTTGATGTAGGCTTCCAAGAATGCTTAGAATAAAATATAATTATCCAAACTTTCCTTTCACTTTAATAGTTGAAAAAGGGTTGTAATTAAGTAAGATTCATCTTCTTTGCACGTACATGTATAGCACTGCAATAAATTTAAGATGCTGAAAGTCCCAAACCCTTCTTATTAGGGCTTCAGGTAAACAAATACAGGGACACTTCATCAAATGCAGTAATAAATGGAGAGTGAAGAAGTGAGGAATTCAATTTCATCTCATTTGTTTTATTTAATTTCNGAGCTTCTCATCCACGAGTACCCTCCAGTCCTTTTCTTCAGGGCTGCTCTCAAGCCAGTCACTGCCCAGCCTATATCGGTGCTTGGGATTGCCCCAACCTAGACGCAGGACCTTGCACTTGGTCTTGTTGAACTTCATGAGGTTGACATGGGCCCACCTCTCCAGCCTGTCAGGGTCCCTCTGGATGGCATCCCTTCCCTCCAGCGTGTTGACCACACCACACAGCTTGGTGTCATCGGCAAACTTGCTGAAGGTTTGGTTTATTTTCTTGCATAGTTACATGTTTATACACCCTGACTCAGGTCTGGCTATGACACACAGGTTAAAGTCATTACATAAAGTATGACTTTACACTGTACCTATGTAAGAAGGTGTATTTAGAGGTCAAGGATGACATTGCATACATGTCCATTTTGTAGTGTACTTGGAGTCATTATTGCCTGAATATTGTTTGAGTTAGAACAGCAATTTGTTAATGTTCTATGTATTCCTGTAAAGGTAGTTTCTCAGCAACACTACTTCTGATTCAGATCCTGTCTAAGACCTCTTGTGGGATGCACGCAACACTTCCAAGTAATTTCTGTAGGTCTTAGCTACTAAAATGCCAACAAAAGGCTCTATTCTGATGACACCCACACATTAGTTTTTGGTAAGAGCCTGCTCAAAGCCTACCAGAAAAACCTACTCAGAAAAATGTCCTTGATTTCCAGAGAGTTGGATGAAATGTATTCAAATGTTTCATTCACTTAGCATATGCCTTCCTCTTTCTTTCAGCTTCCTTATATGCTCTTTGCCTTCTCCACATGCCCCTCTTAATTCTTCAGCTCCCTTCCTCTTCAACCTTGTGTGAAATTAAAGTAAAAAATATTTAGGAATGAGAAGTGCCCTCACCTGACTGTAAATTTCATAGAGCAAGATAAATAAGCATAGTAAATGTAAGAAGACACTATATGGGGTTGATTATTAATGGCATGCTTTTACAGACACCTGAGAGATACACCTGTCTTAGTTGTTTTGAAAGATTAATTACATAATGAGGTCTACCAAGGAACTAATTTTTATATGAAATGTAAACTTGGGAAGTTTGGGTAGGCTGACAACATTGAAAAACTTCTAGGCTTTCAGTTGTTAATGGCTCTCTTGACCATCTTTTGGTTTTGAGTGTCCAGCTGGAATAATGTGAATCTCCCTACAGAAGTATTTTGTGACTACTTGATAGCAGTACTCAGTAACTTGGAAAAACTAATTTATGCATGTTCATTAGATGTTTGTCAGAAAATATAAACATTATTCATGAAGCTTAGCACTGTCCATGATTAGTTTAGATGAGCAGACTTTCACTATGTTATAAGAAATAAATCCTTTTAAAGACTTAAATCAGTGCTCTTCAGATCCAAAATTATTGATTCTCCTACTTAAGGGAATAGAGCTTTCGTTAAGCTAGTATGAATGCCATAGATAAATTATTAACCTTGCCTTTTGTATAATTGCATGACTAGGTGAAATGCTTACATATATTTATATAAAATGTGTATGAACCTATGTATTGCATTTTAAAGGAAAAAACAAATGAGAGCTGCAGAAGTCCCTTGCACAGAATGAATTCCACTTTGCATTTTGGAAGTGCTGTAAATCATAGGAGCTATGCAGTCAGAGTTTATGATTTCCATCAAAGAGCACAAGGGACATATTTCACTGGTCTATCCATTATTCTGCACATACTTGAAAAAAGAAACTCAAACAAAGCTCTCATTAGGAAACATTGACATAAGACTAGCAGAGAATTCATTTATTTGTACATGGTGATACAGCAAAGAAGTCAGCAAGAGCCATATATTACCCTGCCACAGCAGTGGAGGGGTTGAAAAGGAGATGTGCATCTAGACATGGTTTGGGTTTTTTTTCTTACATCTTTTCCAAGGTTTGTGTTTGTTCTTATTTCTGATAGCTTGAAAGCAAATGAAAATTTATAGCTGAGGTGTCAGGGAGCAGGGAGGGCTGGCTGCTTCTTAAGCACCAGGAACTGCAGGCTAAGCCCACGTGGCCCCATGGCAGGCAGACCCACAAGGTCCAAGGCCAGGCGCAGGTGGGTGCTCCTATGATATACCTCAGGCCGAGACTGAGGACCCAGGCCTGAGATGAATAGGGATGATGGAGCTCCCAAGTGAGACTGGTCAGTGCAATTAAACTGTATTAGTGCCCTCAAGGCCCCGACATAAAGCCGATAAAATCTAATGAGAACCTCCTGGTTCTAAACAACAGCAACTTTTCTAGTGACAGAAGCGATGAGAGTTTTCAGGAGTGCATTGTAGAAGGGGTATGTGTGCTTTACAAACATTGTCTTGACAGATCTGTACCTGTTTCATCACTTCCCTGTCTAGAAGGTTTTAAGGGTAAGGCTACTGTTGTGGTTGAAATCCTGCTAAAGTAGCAGTGCAGAAACCACTTAAGGGTATTTAATGGGTTTGCCAGAATAAATGAAGAGATAGGCCAGAGAAATAGTGTCTCAGCTGTACATATGCTGATTTGGGTGGTGGTGTTTTGTAGGTTTGAGAAAACTTCAGAAAATGCTGTAAAAAAGAAAAAAAAACCCCACCCATGTGTACTCTGTGTGGGAATATTATTATTTTTCTAATTTGTCTTGCTGAACATTTTTCTTTATTCTAGTTCTGCAGCTATCACAAAACACATAGAGCCTGATTCACATTTAAACTTTAATTTACACTAAATGAAATTGAGCTTGTCAGTCTGTATTCACTGGCTCTTATTGAATCTGTTACTATTAGGATGATGTGAGACATTCATTTGGTTTCTTTATAATGCTGATCCTTGGAATGATGAGTGGATTGGGGAAGAAGTTAGAATAGAAAAAGATATACCAAGAGGCCAAATATGTCGTATTTTTTTGTTCAATCTGCAAATGACAGATTTATTGTAATTCAGTTTTGACTGCTGCCGTGATTCAAGATCTGCTTTAGAAATGGGTCTGAAAGCTTTTCTATCAAAGTATATGTTGGAAGTAGTTAAAAGCTGTAGTGTGCACACATAAAGAACCCTACAGGATTTCCTCTGGACCAGTGTGTAGCTGTTTTGTTTTAGAGCTGTTTTATATGAAAATTGTTTTCTGGGCATTTTTTTGCTCCAGGCCACGGCTTTGTCTGCGGGTGAAATGATTAGTTCTATGTCAGAGGTTATGAATAACAAGTTCTCTCCATAGCAGCAGTGTTCTACTACTTGGCATATTGAAAGTGAACCGAGAACACTAGTTGGCTTTAATTGTGTTCTCTGCAAGTAAGCATGCTGCCTATTTCAAATGTAAGGTCAGTAGAAGCTGTACACATTTCATATTGTCTGAACTCTGTCAAATTTCAGGAACCTGGAAACTGTTCCTTTGCCTGACATAAACACCAAGAGATCATGGAGCCAAAAACACAGGTTAGTGATACTCATGACTTACTTTAAGGTTTTTTAGATCATATTTATCTTGCTGTAGGGTTGGATAATGGCTTGGCTGCCAAGTCTGTGGGTATGTTGATGTTATCCTCAGGATTTGTAGCATGGAAAATTCAACCACAAAGCTAACTAGTGTAGGAAGGAAAGGAGAAGGAGATGTACTGGAGCCATTGTGTGTCAAGCTGGTCTGGGCAAAGGACCTGGATTGGA
This sequence comes from Brachypteracias leptosomus, assembly GCA_013401335.1. Lineage (NCBI taxonomy): Eukaryota > Metazoa > Chordata > Aves > Coraciiformes > Brachypteraciidae > Brachypteracias > Brachypteracias leptosomus. The sequence continues at coordinate 44,589 of VYZX01017258.1, read as the reverse complement.
AATGTGATGTGGATCCTGGTGGTATTCTTGGTAATGTGGTGTATAGAGTGTGTTAGATGCAGATGCTCAGGGGCTGGAGTCTTAAAACTAATAGTCTACTCAATGTGAAATAAATCCCAAGGATATCACTGATGTAACTATTTTCATGATTGAGAAATGTATGGTTCCTTTTCTTGTTTCCATTCCCCTTAATATATAAACATAAAGATGAAGAAGCATTATTCTTTTAAACAAATGCAATACAATTGAGAAACAAGATTATTGCATACTTTGAGAACACATTAGTGTTCAAACTGTCAGTTATTAAATAAGGAATTAACAGTTATGTTAAATGGGAACACAGATCTGCATGTTTAACACCCTGGTAGATCTTATTGAAAGAAGCTATTTTGGCTTAATGAAACTCAGCTCTCAAAACTCTGATGGACCAATACATGAGTGAGCACAAAGTGCCACTTTCTACACTGCTGGCTGGTGGCTGCTTTCTGACTGACAGCAGAGGTGGGGGTAAGGGGTTGGAAGGGGAGAATGAGTTATGCTAAGAGTGAGTTATGAATTTCAAATAATTGATGTTTTGAACCAGTGTTCAGTTCTTCATCAGTGAGAAGCATAGCTTGTTTATCACATTATTAAATGGTTGAAAGGAAATGTATGCATATTGATGTAAAAAAGCTTTATAAATGGTTGAGTGAGAACTTTTCAAACCTTAATGAGGATAGATAATAACATGGATATTTTCTAGCTAAATTTAAGCTGTTTTTAAACCCTACCCAGAAGGGACACATGGGCCTCCATAGCCTTGCATATACTTTTTTTTTTTCTGCTAAGGGGCAGTTATATCAAAGAGTAATCTCAAAATCTGCTTGAATTCTGGAGTTAAAAAATAGTCAGGTGAGGCACAAGTTTAGGACATATTCTGTACTCTCTGCCAATGTCAGTGGTCCTCAGATCTGCATGAACCTAGACTTGCATGGAAGAACATATACAGCTAAAGGAATGATATCCAGAAATCAGTAAAGGATCTAAGCTGGATGGGGATAAAATGCATCACTGGCTGCTTTATCAGCTGGCTGCCCTAGGACAGTTACATACATCTAGCTTAGTAAATAGAACAAGACAGATCTCTCTTGCAGAGAGCCTAGGTGTGAACCCATGGTTGAACAAGCAAGGCAATACAAGAATGTTTATTTTTTTATTGAAGTTATTGGTCCTTGGGATATAAGGACTATGTTGGATTAAGGTTTGGGTGTTGAAAGATTCTTGAATTTTAAACTGATCCCAAATTCCAGCCATTTTTCTGGATCCTCTAGTTTCTCTAGAGTTAGAGAAATGGCCAGTGTGAAGGAGGACTGATGCTTAATGTTGTTTAATCCTAGAGTGGCATACTGGAAGTTAGATTTAGAGAACCTAAAGAAGTTAATATGCAACAAAAAGAAGAAAGAGAGATGTTAATACACGATTTTGCCTGAATTCATGGTGAATTTAGGTGCTTCAGATAACCTTTTGCGTCTTGGCAGTTATGCAGACTCTGATAATTACACTTTTGTGTTGAAAGAGAGGAGGGTCTAATAGTGTGTTAGAGGATCTAAATGTGTTCAGTCACCTGAATACTCAGAAAAGCTTTTCTTAATGCTGGTCCAAGTCAAAAAAGGGTAGGTATGGATGAGAAGGACAGAGAGTGGCTACATGCTCACCATAACAGTGTGGAGAAGAGGGAGCAGGATCTGAATGCCAGGCTTCTGCCTAATGGATATTAAAGTATTTGGGGTCTGGAGCACTCAGATACAGTATTTAATATGTAAGCATTAACTGCAGCTGTCATGCTGCATAGTGGAATAGCACTATCATTATTTTATTACCTTTGATTAGTTGAAATTGTATCTTATAGCAAGAAAAACCACTATAACTGCATTTACCAGCAGCTGTATATATGCCCAACCCTGGTATCATAAGGAGATGCTGCATTACAGAGACACCATTCATCACACTTTAGATTTGAGGCAATATCCTCTTTCTAAATTAACGTCATCACCTTATGACAGCTGTGACCACTAGCTCAGCTATAGTTGATGAGGTTGCCACTGTTTCCAATATAAATTCTGTCTTTAATAGGTTTATTTGTATGTTAGATCTACTTAGCTATAAAAATCTGCTCTGGGCTGGAACTTGGCATATAGGGCTCTCCCTAGATGATTTTCTTCACAGTCCTTCTGCGCTTGATTGAAAACTTTTTGCCAAATCTAGTCAACTATAATAAACTCCTGGAAATAGCAATTAAGGATCTTGATGGCTGTGTGGCTGTGGTTTTAGCCAAATGGCTCCTACTGTGGGGAGCAGGCATAATCTAGTTATTGATGATGCGATGTTCTGTATCCAAAGGGTGCATGAATATTATCCTGCCCTAAAAGGTTCATTGAGCAATTTCAGTTTCCCTTCCCTCTCCAAAATGCGTGTCAGCTCTGTTCCTTCCCTTAAGAATATTAGAAATTTGAACAAGTAAATTTCTTACTGGGTTAAACAAAAATGTAGTCCTACATGTTTATTTTTGGTTTAACATATAAAATCTTCAAATTTAAAAACGTCTTGAAAATAACCTGAAATGATTCACTATATCCAAACGAAAGAAATATTTTCTGTCTGCTTTTTCCCTGTTTCTTGAGTGAAACTATACCTAGAAAATTCAACCCATAAATATGCAGGGTTTTTTTAGCTGGAAAAGCATTTTTGCTATAACAGTATTCCTCTGGAAAAAATTAATTGCTGGTTTTAGTCTTAAGATGATACTCTATCACCTGTTTACAGAAAATTTGTCCAACAATGCTAAAAAAATAACAGCTGGTAACAGCCACTCCTCACTCAACACATATTTATCAGCAAAAATTTAAATACAAGTGTCTGATGACCAGATGTCTTTATTCGTATTGCAAGATAAGACATTTTAGCAATCTTTGTATTTGGGAAACAGGCAATTCATCAGTTATTTTTTGCAAGTTTTCATCTCAGTGAATTAAAATTTCATAAAGTGTTCCCATGACAGAGTCCATGTAACTGTACAGAGGGTCTGTGTTTACCTGCAGGCTTTTGGGGCCATGCTATACAGCCCCTATAGGAAAGAGAAGTGTGGAACTACATTCCAGCCGGTGCTAATGTAGAGCCCATGGGAATAATGCATGGGTTCTCCTTTGAGTAGTGCAGTCACTTGTGTGATGTCTCTCAGACAGTTCCTGATACACCAGACTCATAAAAAGTTGTATCTGTACCTACTGTGAACTTCTTGTGGTCCTGGAGGGAAAAAAAATGTCTTCCAGCATATTTAGGATGATAAAACCTAGAATCATTCTGGTTAGAAGAGACTTCCAAGATCATCGAATCAAACCNCGTTTTCTCTTGTCCTATTATTTGTTACTTGAGAGAAGAGACCGATCTCCATCTTGCTACAACCTCCTTTCAGGTGACTGTAGAAGGCGAGGAGGTCTGCTCTGAACCTCCTTTTCTCCAGGCTAAACAACCCCAGTTCCCTCAGGCACTCATAAGACTTGTGCTTTAGATCCTTCACCAGCTTCATTGCCCTTCTTTAGGCACACTCCAGCACCTCAATGTCCTTCTTGTAGTGAGGATCCCCCCAGATCCAGCAACAGGTCATCATCTCTGTGAGAGAACATCCCATCAGTGGATACAAAGCTGAGGTTGTACTGTATGTCCTTCCTTCTGCAAGAGTCTTATGTTCTTCTTCGTGTCCATGATAAAATCTTATGGCAGCTTTATTATATAGGAAGCTCACTACATTAAGTCCTACGTATACTAACTGCTTAAGGGATATGTTATTGATTTTTCATAAAACAAACATTTATTTTTATATTTTATAACCTAAATATTTGCTAGATCCTTTTACAATCATAGGTGAGGAAAAATTTGTCCTGAAGCTGAGAGGTTTGTTTCTTTCTAGGGTGCACAAATGGTCACACCAGTGTTGATAGCTAAGTGCCATTTTCTTGCCTGTGTTTATGAGTGTGCTGTGCAGTCACAGGATGATCAAGAGATCTTTCAGTAGCATTTACTGCCATGTGGGAAGGTCCACTGGATTCCAACCAACCAAAGCATGGTCTGTGCAGAATGCGTGTTCTGCATGTTTCCCTGATTTGTGTTTCTACTCTGCAGGTTATTCTGTATCAGAGGAGTGATCCAGCTTTCAATGGAAACACAAAAAACTGCCAAGGCAAAGTTCAGTTTAGCAGCTCATTCACATGTATCTATCTATTGTAATCTGCAATTAGCTACAGTTTACTGAAATGCTCTTCGCACAAGTATTTTCACATCTATACACTCTTCCAGTTTAAATTCTGTCTCATTAAAACATCACAGAAAGCAGAACCTTGACACTCTTCCCTTGTGACTGTGTGATTAAAGCTGCTATCTATTGATTCACCAAAATTTCTTCTGCACATACACCTGTGGGTGAGTGGCCTGGAGGGATGGACAATACTTGAGGCTTTAGGCTGCACCTCTGAGATTGATCTGATACAAATGCCAGGGTTTTGTAGCAGTGCAAACCTGGCCTCCCTTCTGCTCCTTAGAGTTGGCTCTAATGTCTTCAAAATATGTCAGCAATGGGAAGAGGCAGAATGAGTTCAGAAGGAGGCGTAATTGAAATAGTTTCAGAATACTAGGGGAAAATGAAAAACTGGTGAGCTTTTCCCCAAGCAGTAATACCATGTGATATAAGCTTTCTCGAAGCCTGGTAAACCTGTCAGAAACATTGTCTTACTAATAGTTCATAATACCTTGTTGTAGAACTAATCAGTGATTTCTAAATCAAACTGGCAATTCAGAAATGAGTCACTGCTCACATTGACTCTTTTTTTTTTTTTTTTTTTTCTTTGCAATGTTTGGAATTTGTTAAGAAAAAGAAAAAAAAGGTTGGGT
>VYZX01017258.1:26093-37989 GCA_013401335.1 Brachypteracias leptosomus | reverse complement strand
ATTGACTCTTTTTTTTTTTTTTTTCCTTCACATGGTTGGCATCTGTGTCATGAAATAGAGAAGCAGTGTGTTACCATCCTGTTGTCACAATTATGACTCAGGCTTCAATGAGGCATGACTTTGACCTATTCCTATGCAAATTGTTTCCTAATGTATTTTGATAGTTTAGCAAAACATATTTTGACTTAGATTTGAAAGAAAGGCTACTATTAAAAAGCCACAAGCCATTTAGAGCTGAAACTAATAATTTGTTAGAAATTCCTTATCAAAACTTCTTCTTAAATATTTCTATTAAGAACAGACTTTGGGACTAAGGGAACTTATATTTTCAGTAAACTGACAAGTACACACCAATGTTTAATACAGGCATGTAAGAATGTTATAGGATATATATGTAGCTCAACATAATTAATATTCTGATGTGTTATGGATGTCTTCTCTGAGTTTGGTGTGGCATTCAAAGTACTGACAGTTCACCCACTGGCTCAGCCATCTCTGTTACTTCAAATCTCAGGAAAGCTTCAGCCAGCTCTAATATATTATTTTTCAAGGCTTACAATATTTCCTTCTTTCCCTGTCAAATAGAAAATTTGAAAGTGTACAGCCCCCAACTCTGAGCACTGACAGTGCTGTGATTGTGAGTTATATTCCAGGTCGAACATTTCATGACTTATGTGGCTAGAGGGGAGAATAAACACAAAGGAACCCTCTGGGTCATGAGTCCATAAGAAACAGTCACTGAGACTGTGGGTTATTCTGCAGCATGTTGAGTCTGGTAGCAGTGCTGTAGGGACAAGAGCAAGGATGGGAATTTGTATTATAGCTCTTTTTTTTTTTTTTAAATAAAAACAGACCAACATTTTCCTGTGCGGTAGAATAGGTTAAACTCAGGACATTAAAAACATTTTCTTGTGGAGGCTTGAAAATGGCTTCATAAGGATTTCATGCTCTCCATCACCATTTCTGTTGAGAAAATAACAGTCTGTGTTCATATTTGCAGAGCTGAGAGTTGACCAGATATCAGAGATGGTCTTTAAAATGATTGCAATCTCAAACCAAACAGGAAACTCCCAGACCTAAAGCTGTAATGATAAAAGAAAACATTCCTGCAGGTGCATGCCACAAAACAGGTAAAACAATAAATGAACGTTCATAAAATATCACAATTTTTGTTTGACTCTAAATGAAAGTGATTATAAAAATAGAGAATCATTGAAAAATATAATTGTTGGATTTGAAAGGAACTGTCAGGTGGACCTATACTTAAAAAGGTATCATGAGTCTACTTAATCCAAGAAAAAATACTGTTAATTGTCTTTTCTTAGGATTAGTTTTTTGGGAGATAGAGAAATGGTAGATAACATCTTAAATTCTATCTTGAATCATAGTACACTTTCTGTTCTACCTTTTGTGGCTGTAGAAGTGCATCTACACTCTCAGTAAAATGAGTTATTTCTTTATTTTCCATAATTATTTTCCAGTCTATCATGAATTGCAAAACATAAAAAGTCTTAGGAAATAAAATTAATTTCTTATTGGTAGTTTAGGTGTTGGTGGGTATTTATTTGGTATCCTAAAGATCATGAATGGGTTGGAGAGAAAGCTCAGAAAGAGACATTAAACTCGGGGGTGGGGGTTGGTGGAAAAGGAGAGAGGGGAGATATTAAATCCAAAAATGTCTCCCCTTGAGATACTCCAGGAAATTCCCATATCTTCATTCTAGTTTCCTTAATATAAATTTCCAGAAAGTTTGATCTTTCTGTGTATAAAGGAATTATCTTTTATTAATACGCCCATAAAGCTGTGTGTACTGTGTTGTTCATATTGGTGATAGTTCTTAAACTTTTAAAAACATTTCTGAAATAGCTTTCCAGCTAAATGTACAGCATATACATAATGCATGGTGGTATAAAGATTTTAATTGGTTTTCAGTTTGGATCTTCTGGGTTACTTACTCTTTAAGGCATAATTTTCAAACAGAACTCTGTTCCTGTATTATTCTTTGTCCTCTCTCTTAAAGATATGATAACACACCACACACCACTCCTGCACCCACTGAAAGATAATAAATTTTGCTCTTGCTGTAGGAGATGTATTTAACTCCTACCCAACATTCCCCACACAGCTTATCTGCTTTTTCATGTCCTCTGCTTCCACCCTCCAATGTTTGCTCATTGGTCATGTGAAATACATGAACCCTGCGTTCAAAGAATATGGCTTTGAGTCCACTGGGACTCCTACATAAATAAGGACATTAAAGGCTGTCCAGGACCAACCCCCAAGGACAAATCTAGAAGCTTAGAAGAGGAAAATCTAAATTCTATAGAAATCAGTATGTGTATACCAGCATATACAGCCAAATATAAGCCTGCAATAATAATAATAAGCAGATAGGATTGGACCACAATGTAAGCTTGCAACAAATTTCAGATAAATACTTTTATATATATGTATACAAAGAAATACTCCCATACATCCTCAGGGACCTTCATAATCACAGCTGTGGATTTGAAAGCATAATTGTTTTATTTGATTTTCCTATTTTTTTTTCTTTCTGAAATGTAATTTCCTGATATAAGGAGGGAGGACCTCTTCTGTAGATTTATTTTTATAAATTATTTTTTTTTGTAATTAGGTTTTCAATTTAATTAGCTTTCCCAAATCACTCTCAGCAGCGTCAGAGTGTCTGTGAACTCCCTCTGGTGGACACACAATAGTGCTGAAGTCTTCTATGTCTTAAACCAACAGGACAGTGGTTTTCCAGGAAAGGGTGTTTATATACCTGACTGTATATTTTTTGGTATCTTTCTTCTAGTCCTATTATAAATGTGGCATTTACAAATTTAATATGATGTGCAGAAAAAAAAACTTCAGCTGGATCACTGTAAACAGAAATTAATTACCTTCCAAAATTTTTATTCAAATTCATAACCCCACCCAACTACAGAGACACCCCTTCTGAGGATCAGACGGAAACTGCTGTAAGATTTTTTCACTTTTCACGTAGGTTTCTATAAACAACAAGAAGTGCTTTGTGGTTAACCACTGCAAAACACAGTCCCATATGTCAAGGTTTAGAGCTGGGCTGGCCTCTAGACAAATGGCAGATGCTCTCTATGAACCCCTCTCCCTTCCGAAAGGGAAAGAGGAATGAAATAAGGGAGAGAGACTTATGGATTAGAAAACTAAAACAGCTTTAATGAAAATAATAATGATAAAATGAAATATATACAAATATATACAAACCCAATATTGAACTCAACTCCCCTGATGACAGTTACATCATTGTCACCACTGATGCTGTGGAGCAGGTACTGGGGGTGACCCAGACTGGACTCAGTGGCAGATAGGAACTGGATTCAGGAGCTGGGTTCTGGAACTGGATTCAGAAACACACAGATCAGGATCAAAGACAGAATGGACTGACACTTCCTTGGATGCTGGCCTTTGAAGAAGAGGCTTGACCCTTGTGATCCCTCAGCTTTATACTGGATATGCTGTACATGGGATGGAATCCCTCATTGGTCAGTTTGGGGTCCTCTGTCCTGGCTGCTCCTCCCCACAGGTGTCACCTCTTACTCACTGCACCCAATGTGGGGCACAAGATTGAGCAGTGACCTTAGTCTACACAGGAGCAAATAGAAGCAAGAGCCTTTCTGCACACTCCAGTCCTTGGTAGTAACTCTAAACATGGACTGTGGTCACTGCTAGAAGCAGAGACTGTCTGCAAGAATATGCCGCTAGTTTCACAAAGTGCCATTAGAAGAGACTGAGCTGAAAAGTAAAACCCCTGAACAGAATTAGTTCTGTCCTAGCTCAAACCAGGACACCACAAAACACCTGCATTCCCTGTGCACTCTCAAATGACTGTTTAAGCAAATTGTTAAAAGCACAACTGTTTCCTGAACTAGTTGTTTAAAGACTGGCCAGCTTTCCACTGCTGCTCTTGTTTTGTCCCTGGAGTGGTACTACCTAGGTATGTTTTCCCACACCATTCCCAGTGGCAGTGAAGGATGTTCCTGTCCCAGTTCCACACTCCTTGTCCTTTGCTGCCACAGCCAATTACTATTAGTCAGCTCACCCTCTGTCTCCACTCTCCTGCTTTCTGAGAACATGCTGCTAATGGACCAAGCGTGCAGCAAGCCTGAATCCCTAATGGAGGTCTACAGCAGAGAAAAGGGACACACTTAATCTCAGGTGTTTGGCAGGAAGAATCCACATTAAGGGAAAATGTTACAACAAAGACCAGTGAGTTGGATGACATGTGCGATCATTCCTCTTAATTAAAGAGTCCAAAGGTAGTTGCTTTCAGCTATGAAGGTATTGATCCAAACTACACCTAGTGCCTGTACATAACATTGCACAGTCTTTACTTGTTTTACAACATATTTCTGAAATGGGAGAAGGAACAAAACGCTCAATTGAGGTGAAAGATTTCATATGAGCAGCTAAAAAAGATCCCAACAGAGAAAATTGTAAGATATGACAGCAATATTGTTAGGAAGTTCATCTGTTAAACTGGCAAAAGAGTTACAGGTTTGCCAGAAATAAGGAATTTAGGAGAAGAGGAGGGGAAACTATCTTGGGTACAATCCTTTGCAGTGACACCAGCAGTTCCGTAGCTGCTTGCTGTTTGGTTACTGCATCTCACCACTGCAGCATGTAAAATTATCTCTCAAATAGCCCTCACCTGATGATGAGCCATAATGAAAACACTTCACAGATGCTACAGATACTGATGAATCACTAAAACAGCAACAATCAGATCTTCCCACGCTGCATATCAAAACCTATAGGAGTCTGAAGTGCCACAAACAACTGTTGTAGGATTTGTTGTTGCTTAGTAAGTGCTAAGAGGAGAGTATTGTCTTCTTGAAGTATGTGCTTTAAATGTGTCTTAAAGTTTAGGAAGCTCTTTTATTTTACTTAAGGATTTTCACAAATTACATTCACCGTTTTCTGTGCTGAATGGGACTGAATAGCTTAAACCAATCATAAAATAAAATTATATTTTGACCTGTTTGAACATGGCTTTACCAGCAATCTTTACAAATAAGGTAAGGCAGCTGACTTAATGAATGCCACTCCTAGATCTAATAGAACCACAGAATCATTAAGTGTTTCATTGCATATCAATAATATCACAGGCTGTGTTAACAGATAAAAAAGGTTTCTGAGAATATCTTTATCCTCACTGACATATTCAAGCCATTCTTAGTCAATAGCTCCCTCTTTAGTTCTGCAGCAGAGATCAGTGTTAATTTGTCTTGGCAAATAAAGTCGGTTGTTTTATATGAAGAATGGCAAACACATTAATTAGCTTTTGCAAAGAAATTTACTCCAGAAAAGCTAAACAAAATAATGTGCTGATAAGTGTAAGCTTCACAGCAAACAGCATTTGCATCTCTTGGAGTCTTCTTCGCCTTTGTGGGTTATTTTGGTTTGGATAATTTGTCCAGGTTGGAATATAATATCTTTGATCTCCAGACTAGGAACTGATTACGTAATGTTAGCAAAATACTTGAAATGGAGGGAAACACAGATGATACAAGAAACTAATAAGCTGAACAATATAGTGTGTATTAAGCTGATAATGGCAAAACAATTAGAATATGCACTCCTGCTACAAGTAAATATAAAAAGGTGCATACAGAAACAGTTAGAGCAGTGTGAACATAATGCAGAACAAAGCTAATTCAAAGTTAAGGATGATAATTCAACCCATTTTATGAGATCATCCACTTGTTGTTTGACTAATATTAGCAGTGTTCTCCCATGAGTACAAAAATGTTTAATTCTAATGGCCACTTAAGTAATGAAAACAATATAATTGGAGTAATAGATACAACTTCATATTTTCATAATTAGAGTAACAATGCGATGTCATGTTTCCATAATTTATCTGATTGTTATCTGCAATCTAGTTTTGTTATACCCTAACACTTGAGGGCCTAGGAAGTAGATGGTAACTACATTCTGCTCTATTTGCTCAATTTGTGAAATTAATGATGTTCTCAAACCTACCAATATTTATACCCTCTTCTTATTCCCTTGCAATTTCCAATCCCAGTTTTCTCCCTGTGTAGACCTAGAGAATCCTCTGGCATTTCACAGAATCACAGAATTGCTATGGTTGGAAAGTTTGAGTCCAACCATTATGTGTCTCTACCAGGCCACTTCTACATCATATCCTTAAGGATCCTATCTAGATGGCTTTTGAATGCATCCAGTGATGGTGATTCAACCACTTTCCTGGGCTGAATCACCATCTTACATAGTCAATGCTCCTGTATTCCTATGAGGAATTCAGGATTGTTTTAACATATCTCTTGAAATTCCTAGGCTGTGGCCATTGTACTCTCATAGAGAACCACAGCAGCTGAAGTCCTACCTGGCAGTCACTGTGGATAACACTTCCACAGTATTAAGGGCCAAAATGGGAAAGGAGCCACTGGAACACTGAACTCTCATTAGCAGGGGGAGGACACTGCTTCAGTTTTATAAAGTCTTTTAATTATATTTTTTAATGTAATGTCAAGTCACTGTAAAGGGTTGGATAGTTGTGGATTGATGTTTCTTTCTTTATAACATGTGTGAGGAAAGATGGGTCTGTACATGATACCACACAGTAGATGCAGAGCGGCTGGAAAGGAAGAACAAATGAAAGCATCAAGTTCAAAGAGCTGCTGCTTCTTCCATCTGCTGCTGTCAGTGGTATTAGCCTTATTTTAAAGGACAGATATCCAAGGGACGCTGTCAGCCTCTATATTCTAAAGCTGTTTTAACACATCTAATTTTATTTAATGATAAGCATTAGAATAACATAAAGAAATGATGTTGTGCTAACAGTGAATACAAAATTCACTTTGTTTGTCTAAATGGGTTGTCTTTTTTTTGGTTTGTTTGGCTTTCTGGGTTTTTTTTTCAAGTTCACCTTTCAATCCTGTACTCTAGTACTCAACTCTCATTGAGGCATGTTAGGTATATCTAATAAACACACTAACACTATATGGAAGTGTGACTTCCAGGGTAAATTCAAAATGCTCCAGATGTGTTAAAACTGTCCAGACTAACTCAGATAATTTATGAACTGGGAGTCTGCCAGCATTTATCTGCATCAGTGTTATGTAGTAACACTTTGCACCTGCTTCTGAGCTGCCTGGAAGTAACAACAAATTTGTTAGGAAGTGCTGCAACTATTTTTTTTCCATTTTGTGCTGAATAATTTATTTTCTGTATATTCATAGCACAATATGCCCATGTTAAGCAGTGGGCTGTAGAGTTCTTCTATAGATGTTATATTTTTGTACTTGCAAGTGACAAAAGAAAAATTCAAGTCTCCCGCTCCCCAATTCCTTGCCTGCCTTTAAAATCAGAAATAATTCAGTGGTGCTGCTGATGAAGCCAACACTTTGTTCAGGGAGCAACACATCAGATGCCTTTTTGTGTTTTTTTAATGAAGTTTTTTTTTTCTGCATTAACAGTTTGGTTGGGTTTTTGCAATGTCAGGGCAAAGCAGTCAGTAATGTTTAAAGAAAATTATGAAATCACAGGCCTCCAAGGCAGATAATTATCTGTATTAGTTACATAAAGGTGGTGTCATTCTCCCCGAGTCCCTCTGAACTGGCTGAAGAGGTCATTTTCAGGCACTGACCGTGGAGAACCTTTGTTCAAAACAGAGCAGGCCAAACCATGCAAGCAATTATTCAAAACAAAATTATTCGCTAGCTGCTTGAAAAAACATAAATAATTTACCCAGTGTGTACTGTTTGAAAAACTAAACAGCAGCAAAGTAGCATGAAAACATTATTGTCAAAAAATTTATGAGATCACTAGTGGGGAAGAAATTATTCATAGAAATCCTATGTGACTCATTTCAACAGTTCTAATTCAAGCCTTTCTAAGATTTTTTAAAATGGTTACGCTAATTGATCAACCTTTGATCACTGCTTATCTTAGGCCAGGAAATGTGTGGACCCTTTGTGGTGGGACACAGTTGAGCTGCAGTACTTAACATTTATGTTTCATTGCCCTTGTTTTCTGTTGGCTCAATGGGCACTGGCTTAGAGAAATTAGTGCACAAAAGTCCCTTAGATCTGATCTTTTCATAGATTTCCATTCTTAGAAGGTGGAAAATCCTATGAAAGATCTAGAGATTTTGTCTCTGCTTTAGGCAAAAGCTAAAATAAAAGAAGAGGATGTTGATAAAATTGGTGTCACAAAAAAAAATATAGTAGATTACTCTAGACTTTACCGTGTGTCAGTGCTGGGATCAGCTTTAACTAAACCTTGATCTTATACCCCATAGCAGGGAGCTGGAGAGAAAGGGACACTGACACATCTGAACTTGTGCGATTGCAGTTAGCATCTGCCTTCCATTTACTCTTTCTCATTTGCTATACTGAGACTGGTTGGGGTTTTTTTTGTTTTCATGGGATTTATTTTGAGGGAGTTGTTTCAAACTATATTAGATGAGCAATATTTTGACAATGCCAAGAAATGCATCAGGTAAGTATTTCTTATAGGTTAAGTCCAGGTAGCGTATTAACATACACAACTTAGTTTTATTTGTATCCACCCTGTAAACCACCATACCACAATACCTCCTACTTTGGTCTTTTTGGCCAGAATCTCTCATGTAAGAAATTCTTACATGAGTTAAGGCTGGTTTATAAAAAGTCTTGTGGAGAAGGATCATTTCTTTGGGAATTTCCCTTCTCCTTAGGGAAGGAGATGATACATTTCCTGCGCAGCTGGAGTCCTCTGCATAGTGCTCATTGGGGTTGTGGTGGGGGCAAAAAAAGCCCCAAAGCCCTCATGAAGCCCCCTGCCATGAACCCTGCTGCCCTTTTTGCATGTTGGGTGAGGCATTTTCACTTTGTATTTTCCTGCTGACATTCAGGCCTTCAGATTTTAAACAAAAGGAACAATTAACTCACCAGGGCAGGTGATAGCTGATCCCAAAACTAACACTGCAATAAATGGAAGCAGTAGTTCATGTAACATGACTTGCAGAAAACATGAAAATTTGATTGTACTCTAGTTTTCAATGTATGGGCTGCTTCACTTAGAGCATTTTCTTGTATTCACATAAGAAGGGTGCCGGGGCTTTACTCAGTCATTTTTTAATCTCTGAGACCAATAATGAAGACATTGTGGACAATAACCCTCAATTGTGTTTCTGTGACACACTTTTATTTTAAAGCTAGGCTTGCATACAGCACAGAAATATAAATCATGTTCTTTGGTACACGTGAAATATTGGTAGCATTTTAAATAAGTGTTTTAGATTGGTATTTAATTTACATTTTAAAAGCATTTATTTCCAGTTAATGAATCAATTGATTGCTCAAGGAGCACTTAATGACTATTATTGCCTTATAAAAGAGAAAGTTAGCAGCAAAATAACAGGGAATGTAATTGTCACTACAAGTGTCACTATATTTGTACCAGCTCAGAAATGGCTTGTAGAGAAGGCAGGTGTTGTGGTACTGGCTGCTGGATGAACATTGGCAGGAACCTCTTTAAACAAAGCTGCTGAGATACAAGAAAATGGTACATAGATAAAATATCTGTGTTTAAAAAATGAAAGTGAATCTTTTCAGGGTGTAATAAGTAACCTATTAAACAGTCTGCCTCTTGGTTTTTCAGCTCTCATACTTCATAATTTCATAATTCTCTTTGAATGTTAGTGAGGGTAGAAGAGGAGCTCAGCTGTGCTTCATCCTCTACTGCCATTGCTGCCTACCAGAAATCTTTTTAAGGAAAACTGCTCTCTGCTCTCTACCTTTTTTGTTTTCCTTCAGGAAATATGAGACAGTTTGCCTTACTCTTCTTTAGTATAACTCAGCTAAAATGACTTAATAAATTAGAATTTTAGTTCTGTCTAAAGCACAGGGGCTTTCTTGTTCCTTTTGCCACATCCGCTTCCATGTGTTTCTGTTTTCACTTGCTGTACCATCTGTTTTTAACAATACAAAGATTATAATTTTCAATTTTCCGTTAAATAAAATGCCTCAGGTGTTAATTCATGCTTCACTGGTATCATCCTCTAGTTTATCAGTGCTAAATATGGATCATTGTCTGACTCTGCATCCTTTTTCATTAGACAGTTTATTATTCTGGCATGATTTGATCCACCTTATTGGACTGGAAATAATGACCACAGTCTGATTTATGTCTAAACCCACACTACAGGGAAAAGTGCTTGAATTTATGCATCCTAATTTGGATCCTAGAAATATTACTTTAAGCATGTCTAGCATTTCCAAATTGTGAACTTAATTTAGTTTTGAAACAGTTCATTTTCAGTGGAATAGAAATACCATTTCTACTCATTACTCCTATCTTATATTTTGCAGCTGAAATTCCAAGTTCTGTAGTAGAATAATAAACACAGTTTATTCTGTTTCTTATGTTGTAGAACTAACTCCTTTTATTGAGTGCTGTGGTCTGCCCCCAGTAGTATTTTCTTTTAATGTTACATGCTTTTATGCATCTTAAGTTCTATTGTATGTTGTGCTGCAATTAATTTACACCTTGTGTTGCTACAGCACTTTGTAAGCAAGCCTGTGTAAGTCCTACAGAGGTGCAATACTTTTATTTAAGGGAAGTAATACAAACTTGCAACATAATAATCATGATATTTGACAAATATTTTGAAAATAAAATCTGATAAAAGTGTTTTTAGTAAAAAAAAAAAAACACTAAAAAAAGCCTTACCAAAATGCTCAGAACTCATAAGGCAGTGGGTACCTTGTAGCCACAATGTGGTACTAAAAGTTGAGATGCTCCTGGACAAAGCCTAGGTCTGAAAGAAAGAATGAGGAGGGTGTAGGTGTGTGGTTTGGCTCTCAGTTAAAGCCTGCAGCACTCTGGGCAGTGCTGTTTGCCTGCGACTTAAGGGGCGACCTTATTGCGACCTTCCAATATCTGAGAGGGGCCTATAAGAAGGCAGGGAAGGAACTATTCAGGAGGGTTTGTAGCGACAGAACAAGGGGGAATGGTTTTAAGCTAGAAAAGGGTAGATTTAGGTTGGATATTAGAAAAAAGTTCTTTAACATGAGAGTGATAGATCACTGGAACAGGTTGCCCAGAGTGGTGGTGGAGGCCTCATCCCTGGAGACATTCAAGGTCAGGCTTGAGCAACCTGATCTAGTTAGAGATGTCCCTGATTAGTGTAGAGAGGTTGGACTAGATGACCTTTGGAGGTCCCTTCCAACCCAAACCATTCTATGATTCTGTGATTCTATAAACGATCTATTCGTCTCAGTTGTAAGGTTATCTAGTCTTTTCCTCCAGTTTTACCTCTGATACTGGAAGTGTTCAAAATGAGACACTGATTTTATTCAGCAATAAGTTCAGGAGCTACTCAGAATTACATGGAATATTCCATCTTCAAACACTGGTATTCTTAATTTTTAATTACTTAAGTGCCACAGGAAAAAAACATTCACATATTTCATCTTTGACCCACTACTGGATTACAACATATTTATTACAAAACTATGTAATACATAATGCCTTACAAAACCCTGCCCAATATTTCCTCTGANACAGCCAGACCCACCACAGATGTCAAGAGAAATTGTCCTCAAAAATGATCATCAAGCTATATGTCTCAGGGTAGAAACATGGGTATATATTTATACATATACACATGTGTGCACATACCAGGACTATATGGTTGAGAATATGCTTTAGTTCATTACCATAGTTTCACTGTTCTGGAGTGGTTCAAGCACTGGAACAGGCTGCCCAGGGAAGTGGTGGGGTCGCCTTCCCTGGAGGTATTAAAAAAATGAATAGATGTGGCACTTCAGGACATGGTTTAGTGGTTATGGTAGTATTAAGTTGACAGTTGGATTTGAAGATCTTAGAGGTCTTTTCCAACCTT
>VYZX01017258.1:2713-18008 GCA_013401335.1 Brachypteracias leptosomus | reverse complement strand
GCACATATAATTTTTTAATGTGCAACATCGCTGGAGTTTTGAATACTAGTGAGTTTCTTTCTTGGTTTCACAGAATGCTCCAGCAAAAGCTTAAAGAAAACTGGGACATTTCCATGCAGATACAATTTAAGGCCAAAGAAGAATACACCCAGCAGTATAAATTATGCTGTTTAGGATCCACTTTAAGTTTCCTGTTCAGCAGATAATAGAAGAACATGGGAAAAGTCCCATGAAATGGGAAGAGAACGATAGAATGGAAAATTGAGCTATTTTGAAGAGTAAGGGCTAGATTCGTAGCTGGTGTAAATCTTCACACTTTCCTTACACCCAATAGTATGATGCTATTTTTCACTAGTTGTAAATCTGCCCAACTAATGTGTAAAACGAGTGTGACCTATGATGAAACCAGAACAAAAACGTAGATGTTTTAAAATCATGCATGTTAGCAAGACTTAAAAGGCATTTAAGGAAATTAAAAGCTGTTTTAAAGCAAAAGCCTTATAAGCCATTAGCTTCTGAAAGTTGCTCCTAAACTTGCCCATTAAAGCCACATTCCGTCTTTTTCAACCATTTTGTCCAGCTTGTTTGAGGTGCTGTTCATGTAAAGAGGAAGGCTTAGATACAGCTTCTGATTTATATGGTCCCATCATTTATTAGGTGCAGTGTACATGAGTGAGATTGGTTCTGTTCTATGGGAAACTGATTATACCTGCTTTGCCCAGAGGGAACAACCAAAACCAAGCTCCTTGCGGCAGCACCTGACAACCTCTGTAATTCTGTTCATCTTCAGAATACACTCATTTTTCTTATTTACCAGGTAGTGTTGTATTTCTGTTATTCCAGTGGATCCGATTCTTCTCTTATTTGTGCTGTGGTCCCTTACCCTGCAAATCATCCAGCTCTTATCAGTGGATCTCCTTACGTGGCATAAAATGCTGTTCAATGTTATTAGAGGAAGAGAAGCAGCTCCTTTGGGCTTCCTATAATTGATCATTGTGCAAGTGCTGAAAGAAAAAAGTAACCTACTTTCAGATTGTTGCACCATGTGAGAAATGATAGAAAACATTCTCCTAGGTATTATTCTTACCTTTACAACATTCTTTTTGATGTGGTAGTTAGAAACCTATTTGGAAGAAGATTTCAAATACTTTGGTGTGATAGAAGATTAGGTATAAGCCTGGTTAGAGATGTTTCAACAAACCGTTTCAAGAAAGAAATGGAAGCTTTGAAAGGGAGCCTTTGTTTTGACAAATATATAAGGCAAAAATTAGAAATATTTTGAAAGTGCCAGAATAAGTGTTTCTAGCATTTTCAAAATGAAAAATTCCATATCTACTCTGCAACTGTTTTTTATTTAAAATGTAAACCCATAATAATATATTATATGCTAAAGCAAAACCTTGGAACAGCTGAGATGTTTTTCTCTGACTCAACATTAGTTTTTATCTCTCTTGCAGAACATTTTAGAACTCTAATTTTAGTAGAAATATGATCAGTTTAAGCATACTATTTTTTTTTTCTACTGGTTACTAGAAATATTTATCTACAAATGTCTAAACATGCTTGAATTTGTGAAACTATTGTAGTGTTTACATTTTCATTTATGAACATCCTAAATATGCGTTATGGCACGCATATTTAAAGTAAATATACTGACAGAAAAATTTTGAAAATGCAGGTTTTTTTCTGATCTAAATAGTATGTAAAACATGAATTGTTCAGTTAGTTCAATGATGTCTTTGCAGCTCTCTGCTAATATCTCTGTTATGGAATCACTGCTGTAAATCTTTACATCACCATATAGCAAATGGGGAAAGGATGAAATTTTTATGATGGCTGCTGTAAAAGGTGTATTATAGGAGCAATAATAGAATGGTCTTGGAAGTTGTTTTTAATGAAAAAAGGGAAGGTGTTCCTCTCATTAATACATTCGTTGTTGAAATGAGAAGGGAAGATATTAAAAATAAAGCCCACAGTCCCAAGGGCCAGTGCTGAGCAGTTAATAATTGTCTCCTAACTTCAACCCATAACATTTCATTTTTGGTGAGTTTCTAGTCAGATAATTTCTTGAAACAACTGGAAATAACAGCAATTAGCTAAGGAAGACTTCAGCAAAGGCCAATAATGCATACTCCCACTGTATCTTTGTGGGATGCTGGCAGGAGAGATAATTCCCTCTAACAGTCAATTCCCTTTTCACCAGAACTATGTGATGTCAATTTACTTGGTGTCTTTTCCACCATGAGCTGAGAAGAAGATGTTGTTTCTCTCCCTGAAGACCAGATGGTCAAAGACCTTGGGCATAGAGGTTAACAAGACTGCTTATTTTTTGCTGTCTCTGTGGACTGTGTGGGCACAGTCTCGGACTAACTGAGGTGCATTTGCTTTCTGGCAAGCACAGTTAGACTGAGAGCAAAATGCCTTCCTGTATTTGGAGCAAGAAAAAGCTCAGTAAAACCCTGTGCAGTACTTGCTAGGAATGGGAGGAATTCAGCTGATAGCCACTCCTGACCTGGCTCACTCTGCTCACTGCTGCTTTTCTCAGGGATGTGTGTAAATTCATCCTCTGCCTTAGAGTTTGATTAGATGGAAGTGCTGTTGTAGATTATGCTGCAATATCCAGCTTTTTGCACCACAGAAATTCACATAATCCGTAGTGGCTGATTATCAATAGTATTACATTGTTTTCAGGTTATTCTGTGGTTATTTCAATAGTTTTTCCTGGTGAAAGATTCCCTAAAACAAACAAACAAACAAATATATAAATATATGTATAGTCATGACAGTAAGGTGATGTTCAATGTTTCTGCATTTATTACTACAAAGATTTTGGGGGTGGAAAATTGTTAGGAGCCAATTTGTATGGTAGATACACTACAGATAAATGCTTGTGCACCTAGTAACATAGTTGCAGAGTTTATTCCACAAATATTAGTATTGCAATGATTACAGGTTTATATTCCCTAAAAGAAACCACAACAAAAACCAAACCAACAACTCTCAAGCATATGTGAGTTATTTTATGCCTGTTAAATTTATTCTGAGAATCTCCAATATTATTTTTATTCTCGGGACCATTTGCAGTTTTTCTAGTTTTATGTCAGTACCAAAATTGATACCCATTAGAATTTGATAGCAGACTGGAAGATAGAGTGGAATTATGCCTGAGTAGTAAATTTGGCTATTAATTTCGTATTTATCATTGCATGATAAAATATTTTAATTTCTTTTTATTCCAATTGCAAAATCTATTAGTTAGAAGCAAATATTGTGGGTTACTTTGCTATTAAAAACACTGATATACTCTTATCCAAACTTCTTGTGATTAAAATTTAGTTCTTTGGTTTGACAAAAGCATAATGAGTTGACTCTGTGAAATTCAAAGCTATATTTGATGACTGTCTCAGTAAAATTAATCTTAGATTTATGGATGTGAACTTTATATACCTGTAGTAGACAAGACTCAGTAGTTATAAATGCTTTCAATATGTCATTTTACAGTGTATATGTAATTAACATCATCAAGACCATCTTAATCTCATTTTAAATATACAAATCCAAGAGATTTGAAGGTGTGCCTACCATAGCAACACTAAATTATCAATCCCTTTTTTTTAATCACAAAAAAAGTGGGGAAAAAAGAAGTCCTATGTATAACACTCTCTGTATTTCTAAGCAGGCAATGAAAAAAAAAATTCTAAGTGCCTCTAAGCAAGATTCTGTTGGTCTAAGACTTAGGTATTTACTTGGAAGAAAGAAATTTTTATTACACAGACTTCAGGTGTATTCCACTTTATAAAAAGAAATTAATGTAATTTTGAAAACCAGAGAAAATAACTGTAATTGTACTGTGCATGTAATAGGATTCTTATGACAAAGCATCTGTCAGGTGGTTCCATAACCCGGTTGAAGGAGGCGTTTTCTGGAACAGAGAGTTTCTTTGTGCTACACCAGTTTTACTTGGTTGGCTAATTACAACCCAGTTCTAATACTGCAAGAATAAGGAATAGCAGTTCTACATATACCTTAAGAATTGCCTTTATGATTCAGTGATCCTTTTTTTTTGGCTATTTCTTATTTTTATGCCGTGGTCACATTCTACTCCATATCACCCTGTGAAATTGGTTCTCCTGAACATTTAGCCAGCTGTTAGATTGCTGGGTTAGCAAGGCAATCTCTATTATCTACTTAGGTCTTCAGTTATTATTTCAATGATATTGGGGAGTCTGTGCCTCTGGAGTTTTCTGTAGTAATTAATTTCTGCATTGCACATTTATTTTTAATCATGTCAGGACAAGAGGCAAATTAATGGTGTTTGCTCATAAACATCTGTATTCTGTGCTGGGTTGGGTTGTCAGCAACACCTGCCTGCTATTGTTTGCTGTAAAATGCTGTTATTCTATTCTATCCTGTTTAAGTAACTCAAAATTATAAACAGTTTAAAAATGTTATGGTAACTTTGATTACCATGCAATAACTAGAAGCGCTACAGAACTTTAATAGGTCTTTGAAGAGCAGTAATTGGATGCTATGCACCACTTGTTTATTTTTGTTTAACTTTGATCAGGCTCTAAAGGTATAATAAAATTAAATATAAATAAACTGCATTAAAGTAACATATATTTGGCATTGTGACGCTCAGACTTGAAACATTTGAATGTTCTCTCAACTTTCCCTTAATGGGAAGGTTAGAATGGGTGCTTAATAACTAGGAAACATCAGAGAGGACTATGTGATAACTGCTGTAATACCCTGCTTTGAATGAAGCCGTAGCTTCAACTACCTATTTCAAGGATAATCTCTTCTTGAAGATGAATTTTTAGTATAGTACATAATATTTGATCTTAAGTACAAATTTATACTACTCCACTGACCATAACATTCAGCCAGCCCTACTTATTACTGTAATGAGGTTTTATACTTTTTACAAGTTTTCTAATATTTGAGGGTTTTTTCGTATTTCATTAGAAGCTGAACAATCAGCCTATTTTTTACTGAGAGGTTTAACTTCATTCCTTTTGTTCTGAAATTAGAAATGTCTTCCTGTGTATAAATATTAATTATTGCAAGTGAGCAATACATTTCTGATTTTTATGATGCTATTTCAACTCAGACTTTAGTGAAAAAATGGATTTCTTTTTTTTTTTTGTAATAACAGTAATACATACAATAGAGGTTTTTGGTTCAAAGATGTTTTTCAGTTAATTTTTGGATTTTAATTTTTTCAAGGAAGAAAAGACAAATGGAAAGTGACTTAATGGTTAGGAAGAGGTCTAGAAGTGCTATGGAACTGGTTTTGTGTGCTGCTTACATCTTCCTTTGTTAGAAAATCAAAAGAACAATTGAAATGATAGACGTCTGCTGAAGATGAGCTGATTAAAAACCAAATCTTGCATGTTATCAGACCTGATCAAATAGTAGAACATGACCTAAAGTTGAACAGAAAATTCTCTCATTAGAATGAATACTATTCTCAAGAGACTGTTTTTGTAGTTCAAGAAAATATAACAGGTATTATAACATAATAACTAATGTATGCTTTATGAAGGGAAATTTTCCTGAACATCTTTATTAGAGACTAAAGCAGCTCTATGGGCCTGTTGTGAAAATCGTAATGAGAAGTTGTATTTGCTGGGGTCATGCATTCTGATTACTGAGTCACTGATGACATCCTAACTAAAAAGAACTACTAATGCTTGCAATCGTGGTAAAAAAAAATGCTGGCAAGATTACTAACAAGTAGTTATGACAATGCTTTTTACCTTCAGGTATTTTTTTACTCCTGGTCATTCAAAGTCTAGACTTCAGTTATGGTATGGATCTCTTGTGTTCTTCTGGCCATGTATAAAAGTAGAAAATTAAAGTTATTGATTTACATTAATATAGATCTGTTGGAGTGAATTTTGACACCTCTTCTATTCTTTCTCTTTTCAGATGATCTGCTAACCACTTGTCATACCATAACTGAGAGAGGCCATTGAATGCCTCTAGAAAATGGTTTAAAATCTTTGTAAATAAGTGGATTCAGAATGAAATTTTGAGTGACTGTCTGGCTTTTTTATAAGGTTCTGTTTTTTGCTATTTTTTGTTTGGTTTGGTTGTTTTGGTTTTTTTATCAACATGAATTGACAAGATGAATTTTTACTTTGTAATTATGTATATGCTAAATTCATTTTCAGCTGATAAAAATTCTTCCGGGAAATCAATGTGTCAGAAAGCGTTCTCTGCTTAATGGATATAACTAGATCTCATTTTGAAATGTGTGAAGTGTTTTGGTCTGAAAGCAAATTAACTGTATGGTGATCATATATTCAGGTAGCATATTTAGTACCATATTTCATAAAAAGTGCTATTTTGAAATCTACTGTCAGTTTCAAAAGCAGATAAAAAAGAATGAGAAAACATCTTTGACATCACACAATTATAAATAAATAACTAAATATATCTAAAATATATAAAGACTGCAGTTTAAAATCTGTCATGGGCTCATCTGTAACTGAGGAATGGTTTTGGCTTCTGAAAAGCAATGGAGTAGTAATATTATGTTAGAGCTGTTAACAATCTGTTTTTTCAGAACAGCAATGCAGAAGGTTTTTCTGGCCTTAATTTCAATTTTGATCTAATCAAGTCCTGTACTTTTCTCACCATAGACCTGGTAGAAAGTCCATGACTCTGTTGTCCTTCACCTCAGTTGGTGAAACTTTCTGGATTTTCCTCTTCTCGTGTTTTCTCCCAGAATCACTTACTCTCATTTTTCTCTGCTGTAGCCCTGACACAAAATCTAATTCTTAAGAAACTCTTAAGGAGTTTTTGTTTTATATATTGATGCTTATACATTGATTTAATTTTTTTATCTGATAAAATTTATGAAATCCTCTTCCATCTGTATCTCTGATTTCATTTTCTCTTGCTACCCTACCCATTCTTGACGTTCATCAGACCATGTCAAGCCAGCAAACGTAACAGTTTTTACATGCTATGGTAACATTTCTAGAGAAGCTTTATATCTGTAGCCCTGGATAAGCATATTTCCTGCACTTGTGACCCAAGAGAGCAACATCAAATCTGTAGCAGGTGAGACAGGTTGGAGTGAAGGACAGACTCACTGAGACTTGCTGCTCTGAGCTATTCCTAGGTCTGGGCCACCTCTCTGCTGCTCTGTACAATGTGAACTTGCTTCAGTGCTGAAAATTTTCAGAGATCTCTTGTCTTGAATTGGATGTAGTTTGTCAGAGAGTGTTTTATATTGCACTACGTAGTGATAACAACATACTCCACTATCACTGAGCTTCTGTTTCACATGGTTTAAGATGACCATAACTGATCATTTATAATTTCTAAAATAACCTTGGATATTGGTCCTAGTTATGCAGGTTCTAGATAGGATGTCTGAGCCATTCATGCTTTGGCCGTGCCAAATTATGTGACACATACCCATCACCTTCTGCTTAATTTTCTGCTGGTCATGTGAAATTTTGCATTTTTCATAAATGGTAGCAATAAATTTGGAGATAAATCAGTGTGGTGGGTTTACCTTGGCTGGGTGCCCGGTGCCCACCCCTAGTCCCTCTATCACTCCCCCCGCCCCCACCAAAACCTCTGTCAGCAAGGCAAGCGGGGAAAGAGTAAGATGGAGAAGAAGAACTCGTGGGTTATGATAAGAAGCAGTTTAATAAACAGCAGAGAAAGCAAGGTCGCGCGCGCACACGAAGCAAAAGCAACAAAGCCGTTACTCTCTACTGCCCATCCGCAGGCGGTGTCGGGCCTGTCCCGGGAAGCAGGGCTCCAGAACGCGGAGTGGTTGCTCGGAAGACAAACATCTTCACTCGAATCCCCCCGTCCTCCTCCCTTTATAGTTGAGCTGACGTCATATGGTATGGAGTATCCTATTGGTCAGCTCGGGTCGACTGTCCGGGTTGTATCCCCTCCTAGATCTTGCCCCCCCGTACCTTTGGTGCTGTGTGGGCACTGATAGTCATAACAAGGGTGTGTGTTATCAACACTCTCTGGGTCCTAGTACTGCAGCATGAGGGCTGTATGGGGAAAATCAGCTCAGACAGACCCACTACAATCAGTAATACAGGAAAAACACAGTTTTTCTTACTCTTAAAGTAATGAGAAAGAGAAATCAGTTCAGACTGAGACAAGTATTCTGTACAACAGATAGAAAACAAATGCTTTCAAAGTAAATGGATAATGGTTCTCTTTGTGTTGCGTAGTATATTAGACTGTGAAGTTGAAATTGTTATGGCTGGTGGTATGGCCATCAGCTATGCTCAATCAGTATGGGGAGAAAGTCCAGTTTGGCAGCTGAGGGTAAATACAGGTAAGCACAGTGCCCATATTTCTAGCATAGGTAACGTAAAGATTACCTGGCTTGAAATACAAAACGGTTGGTTTAGACAAGTTTTATTTCTGAAGGATGCAGCTTACATATTTTTAGACTTACTGTTTCATCATTGTGAGAACAGGAAGAAGATTGTCAATGTCTAGACTACATCTTCTACAAAATCATGTCTCTCTTGATTAATGACTAAAATCTCTGGATGAATTGTTTGAATTTTGTCCTTGAAAACTGCAAGAGCAAAGTTGCCAGCAGAAAACGGTATTTCTTTCTGTTAGACATGTTACTTTAAAAAGCTGATCTTCTTCTGTAGTTACTGAAACAATATTTCTTTTGATTTTATTGCCCGTTTATGCCTTTTCCTTGAATAAATGTGTCCAGTTCACATTTTTCAAGGAGAAGGCATAAATAGGTGTAGCACTTGCAGTAACACCTACCTAAAGATGTACCAGCCTCATCACCGGACCTTTCATGCGATCACCTCAGCCAGGCAAAGTAATCAAACCAGCTATCAAATCTAATGATTAGAACTCAGGACATAAACTTTCAAAAAACTTAAGATTTATTAAAGAATAAAATCCCTGAAGCTTCAACTGTATTAGAAAGTGGTACTGCAACCGTGTGAAATGGATAAAGATCGTGTTGCCATTGCTATCCCATAAATTAGTCTAAGGAATAGACCCTTCCTTGCAAGACTCAGTTAATCAGGTTTTTTTAACCATTGCTTTCTCAATATACTAAGCTTTTTCAGCATGAGTATAAATCATTCTTTTAATACAAACGGATTTAAGTTAAACGTCATGTTCAGATGAATCATGATGATCAGTGAAAAATACACAACAGAAGAAACTCTGGAGAGGAAAATTCATATAATTAATTCATACTAAGCTTGTGTTACGATATTAGAGCATGAAGTAGAAAATATGAAATTTAAGCTGTTCTTCATGATGGAAAAACTAGTATCATGCCAGGGGAAAACAATGGAGGCAGTAACTATAAATCACTAAATCTCTGAACATTTACATACAAAGAAGGGATATCTGTGTAATCTACTATCACTGTTGTTAAGTAAAGCTCTAGGGATGACATGATTTAGCCTTGTCCTCAGAAAAGGACTAATTATAGGGTTGGGTTTTTCTTGTAAAATTAGCAGACACAGATCAGTAGTTTTTAAGTGCTAGAGCACACTTGATTTTTGCAGTTGTGTAGCCTGAAAGTCTTTCTGAATAAGAGATATTTCAGAGTACAAGTAGAATTACTCATCAGTTTTGACAAAGAATTAATTTATACCTCTTTAGATATACTCTGATCTATTATCGCTGAAATGTTAAGAGAGTTGCAATTCATTGTATTGAATACATGGAGCAGAAGGAAAAAATGCCAGAGTTGATGGTTTCTATACACGTGTGCTTCTGAGAACAGTTCCTAAAAACAGTCCCGTGAGTAAAATCATTGAAACACAAAAGGAGTATCTTCTCTTGATGACTTCAGCTAAGAAGTAGTTACAGATAGTTTTCCAGATATATTTGTTTTGAGTAGCCTTATTGCTGACAAATACAGGTAGAACATTATTTGCTTGTTGCTTCCAGTGAGAAAACCCTGCCCCACATTTCAGACATTAATATGTTATATGTAATACTACAGATTTTATATATATATGATAAATAAGGGTCCAGGCAGATTAACTTAGGTGCTTCTGCAGATGTTTTCATGTCAAATATGACTTAGTCTTAGGGCCAGCACAAGCTACAATTCTTAACCATTGCTCTACTCTAATTTATAGCATCTTTATAGTATCAATTGCCACCTAACAAACAGTAATAAAGCTCTCAGATAGAAGATTAATGAGCATAATTCATGCACTAGTGGACTGAAAATATAAAGCGAAACTGGCACTTGGGTATTGCAGTTACAGAAAGAAGTTATAAATGTTTTTATAAATGTTTTTATAAATTTTTTTTTCTTATTTACAAACTTTTAGCAAAGTTGTACCTCTCTCAAAAAGCATTTTAAAATATCTTAATTCTTCTCATGGATGATGTAGATTGTAATTCTCTTCTCTTAATTATACATGGAGGTTATGTGTGTGAATAAGTAGGGACAGTTGTGTCTCTCAATTCATTTCCTCCTGTAGAGATGTCTCTGACCTGAGGAGGACCTGCTGGTGAGGCAGGACTGAGCATGACTCTTCCAGTCCTGCCAGGACCACTTGGCTCCCAATCACACATTAATGGAGCAAGGCACTCATCTGGGAGTGGTTATCAGAGCTGCTTTTCACTATTTCAGATTTAAAAGGCGCTAAGAAGGTATTTTCGGGGGGGGTTTAAATAATGATTTCCCTCGTTGCTCCTTAGAGTAAAAGTTTGAATCTGAATTTTAATAATCTACTATTTTGATTTTTAAGGATAAAATATTGAAGGACAAGTGGAGAAGTTCCCACCTTCACTCTGAGTTACTCACTGCTGAGACGTCTGTTTTTACACACACTACCACATGTGGCTGGTTTGTTACATCCCTGCTCTCCTCTCTTGAGGTAGTCCTTTCCAGAGCTTTTGAGAAACAGAACATATATTACTTGATCCAAACCACAGAGAGCACAGATGATTGATCTCATTCCCAGTGCCACTTCTGGGTCTGTATCTGTTTAAAAAAACTCCTTTTTGTTTCTGTCATCATTAACAACTAATTATCCTCTTAGATACCACTCATCTCTTAAAAATATTCAAGTATATATTTGAGCATGTTCGGAATTTAAACTTTTTTTTTTTAGCATATCTGTATATGAGGAGGGAGAGAGAATAAATAGGGAAACAAATTCTTCCATTAGCGTTTGAAAAAATGTGACCCTCCTTCCCTGGGTCCATTTATGTTCCTCTGGCTGCACAGGGACTGTGAGCAGGCTGGACACAACAATTTACAGGTTAATTCCCAAAGCGGAGCTGGGATTAACAGGCTGCTAGACTAAATCCTCTATGCTCACCACCTCCAGGAAAGCACCCAGACAATCCTTGCTGGCCAGACAGAGGTGGGTCAAGTGGGGATGGAACTCACTGGGTTAATTGTTGGAGCAAGTTCATTCTCAGTGTTGGTGACCTGCTGTTTTCTGGCCCCTGCTTTTTTCTTCAGGATCTTGTATTTTTTAATCTCAGTGTTTTTCCCTTTGAGTCTTTGAGCTGCTGACTATTCCCATCCCAATGACGTTACCTCTGCCTGCAGTGTTACCTCTCCCATCTCCATGGCTCTGCTCTGTACTTTTCCATGGCTCTTTCTCACAAGTCAGTAATTTCCTCAGAAACCTGAGCCAGGCTTGTGCAGAAATACGGTATGAGAATCCAGCCTCTCATCACTGGCAAAGGAACCCCAGGGGGAGGATGGTCAGAAACATTTGTCCTTTATTACCTTACTTCTGCAGATATCATTCTACCTTGTGACAGCCTATTTTCTTTTGATTCTTATTTATAAATAATCTGTCAGAAATATTTAGCAATCTTATCAAGGTTCAGTATGTTCCATAATCCCATTATATGAGAATCATTACTTAGTAATAAGCAGACAAGCAATAAAGAAATCAATAGCTATTCCAAAAGCGCCCTCTGTGCTAAGAAAATCTGCTTTTCCCTCCCATAACACTAATAAGAATGGTGGGGAGTATTTTGGTAGCAAAGCTGTACTGTAATAGAATGATGGGGAAAGGTGAGTTGTGCTCATGTAAAACCCTCCCTGTTTCCTTTTTGCAAACATTTGAACCAGATTTATTATTTTTTGCACAAATGGTCTTAAAGATCTGCAGTACTCGAACCACTTACTGAGACTACAAATTGCTTTTAACTGGACTTAACAAGAACTAAGTGTATCTTCTCTGCGCTGAAGAGCAACTGGTACCTCAAGTTCTGACTTAGCTCTTTCCCTCATGAAGGAGGTTAAATTACATTCATATTATTCTTACATCTTTTTTTTTTTTTTAATGTAAATCATGAATATGCAGCTGCGTAGAAGTTAACTTGATGTCTGACATAAAGGATTCTTTAAAAGATACTAGTTTGAATCCAGGATATCTTAAGAAGTACATAATTTTAACTGCTTTATAATAGAATAAAAAGGATATAATTATTTGCTGAGTTTATTGTTGTGTATTGTTCTTCATCAAAATTATTTGTTGCTTGAAATATTTATATGTTAATTTATGGTTAGTGCTGAAAGGGATGAAGTTTTTTTCCCTTGTCAGAATAGAAACTGTTTTAAATAATAATGAGATTGTCAGTTTCCCTATTTTCCCTTTGCTTCCTCTTTTGTTTATCCTTTTGCTTCTCCAGAATTAATGTTTTGTGATATTATTATTAAATACAAAACTGAGCACACAGGAAAAAAAATCAATCTTATGAATTATGTGACAGCTTTGTCCTGAATACATTAACATTAACATCTTATTTTTATTTCTGCATTTTACACAGATTGTTTGCATTCATAGAGATTCATTGGTGGCTGAGGTGGGACGCATAATGAAAGTGATACTGACCCTCTCATATATAAAAGAATTCAGATTAAAATAATGGTGAAATAACCATGTAATAACAAAACTGATCACCAGCCTCTCTGGCAAGATATCTGTAGCCATTGTCTTTAGCTTTGTTACAGCATTTAAAGGAATCATTAAGAGATCACCTATTTTGATACTTCTGATAAATTGCCTTCAGCAAAAATTAATCTTTTTTCTTGGTTTCTTTTTTTGTTGGCTTTTTTGGGGGGTGGGGCGGGGGGAGGGTTGGGAATGCTTTCATTTTGGGATCTTTTTGCAATCGTTATGACCTTACCTTTAAACACACAGCACTTGAACTTTGTAATTAATACTGCTGTTAAATTAGTGGCAGTTTTCATTTGAATAACTGCATTAGAGGTCCAAACCCATTCTTCTGGGTGCAACAGTCATCAAGAAAGGAACCAACATTGCAAATATAACACAAAGTGAAAGTCTCTATCTTATATCAACACAGGAGTCAGAATGGGGAGTTAATAGCTGAATCTTGAGTTCTGCTATGTTATGTTGAGGATTCAACTTTATGTTGAGGACTTTTCTCAAGGGAGATCTTTTATATTTTCTTATTTTAAGGGGCATACTGTGGCACATGAGGACATGAAGCTGGTGTTATTCCTTCACAGGGCTCTTGGAAAATCTGCTCTGGAGCTGATGAAGAACAGAGCAGCTCTGCCTTTGCCTAATCACCATCTCCCAAATAATTTACCAGCTCAAAATGTATAGACATACATGGACTGACAGGTGTTTGAGTGCACAGTCAGAGGAAACATTTCTCCAGCACTTCTAAGGTCTACACCATGAATCCTCCTCTATTGAAAGTAAAAAAATAATTTGTGTTTGGTTTGGTTTGTTTGTTTTAATATTCAAGACATTCTAAAGCAAAGACTTGTCCTGGATTTATTTCCCTCCTAGTTCAGATGCAATAATGGGTTTTGTATTTTTGTCCAGAATCTATTGTTCCCTCATTTGCCGTTTCTTAATATTTTCTGTACATCTCATGTACTATTTAAATTAATGCATTTTTAATGCTCCTTTATTTTATCATGCTTCTACTTTACCCAGATATATCCCAAATTAAAACCTGGTAATTGGATATAATTTTGTTTCAGTCATAGTATGACTGTGACATAAATGGTATAGATCCTGTCCTGTAGTATCCATCTTCAGAAACCAAATTCCATGGAAAAGTACTGAAATTTGTTCTGTGGGGCTTTTTGCAGAATAGCTCCAGACACTATATCCTGTGTATTTCCTTTAAACACTTACTATTAAGATAGACAAAATACACACCTCCTTCTCACAAAGATGAGATTTTAAGCAATAATAATAATAATCATCACGTATGTCCCTTCTTAAAATTATTCATTTTGATGTGGATATCTTCAAGTTTTTTGATCTCATGATCTACCTAGGAGTAAGCAAGGTTAATGCTTAATAAAGTAGGATGCCCTTTTTATAATCACTTCATTAAAAGTGAGTAGCAAGAGGTACATTAAATTAAAGTGTTTGTGATACGGGATCAATTTTGTGGAATCCCAGAGGTCTCCATGTGCCTCATAAAGAGCTCTCTACTTTGAATGTATCTATAAATGACCCATTGAGAATTTCTGTTCTCTTTAATTTGAGAAATTTAAATTGCTTTTATTACCTGTAATGGTGTTAAGTACTGAATGAGGGATAAATTGTCCTGGAAAAGAATTAGACTGCTGGTCTACGGCTTCAATAATTTATACCCTCACAGCATTTATAAAATAAACTGCGTGTTACAGGGAATAAAATTAATAATGTTATACTTTAGGAAAAAATTTTCCTTTCACTTCTTATAAGTGGTTATGTTTCACAGGGAGACTGTAAAGGTATGAATGAGCATATTCTGGATTACCCATGAATTGAGGAGAAATGTAATTCCTTGGACCACACTGAATCCTTACACCTTACCCTTTGGACCAAAGTTCTAAAAGCTTTAAAGTGGCCTGTTCTTTGCTGAGCAGGTAAGTGAGTGCCAATCTCTTCTCCCAAGTAACAAGAGATAGGACAGGAGGAAATGGCCACAAGTTGTGCCAAGGCATGTTTAGACTGGGTATTAGGAAGAATTTCTTCACGGGAAGGGTTATCGGGCATTGGAACAGGTTGCCCAGGGCAGTGGTGGAGTCCCCATCCCTGGAGGTACTTAAAAGACACATAGATGTAGTGTGTAGGGATATGGTTTAGTCGAGGACTTGTCAGCATTAGGTTAATGACTGGACTCAACGACATTAAAGGTCTTGTCCAATCTAGACAATTCTACGATTCTGTGATTTTTGTGCTCTTCCCTTAGTCAGCTCTTCTTTCAGGAGAGCAGAGTTGCCATCTTAAGGGACCTGGACAGGCTGATGGGATTGACCAATGGGAACGTCATGATTTCCAATGAGGACAAA
>VYZX01017257.1:0-11184 GCA_013401335.1 Brachypteracias leptosomus | reverse complement strand
GAAGCCATGTTGACTGCCCCTAATGACCCTCTTATCCTTGATATGCCTTGAGATGGCACCAAGGATAAGGTGTTCCATCACTTTCCCAGGGATGGAGGTGAGGCTGACCGGTCTGTAATTACCCGGGTCCTCCTTCTTGCCCTTTTTGAAGACTGGAGTGACATTTGCCTTCCTCCAGTCCTCAGGCACCTCTCCCGTTTCCCAAGACTTGGCAAAGATGATGGAGAGTGGTCCAGCAATGACCTCAGCCAGCTCCCTCAGCACCCGTGGGTGCATCCTATCTGGACCCATGGATTTATGGATGTCCAGATTGCTTAATTGCTCCCTAACCCAGTCCTCATCAACCGAGGCAAACTTCTCCCTTGTCCTGGCTTCCTCTGGGGCCTCACGGGCACGGGGCTCCTCAGGACAGGCTCCGTCTGAGTAGACAGAGACAAAGAAGGTATTCAGTAACTTGTTGCCAATTTTACTTTTCTGTCACTACTTTACTAGCGTGCTAAAGCACGTATTTGGCATTAAAAAGAACAAGAACATGGAACACAGTAACCAGACTTTGTAGTGGCTTTGTTGTGGAATCTCAGTCCCTCACTGTTTTCTGTGAAAACTAAGGAGGCCTTCAGTTCATTATGATGTAAATTGAGAAAAATTCTGAAACCCTTTAAGAGAACTAGAAGAGAGTGTACAACCCTACTCTACTACTAGTATTAAAGCAAGAATTGTATTTTGTAAGAAAAAGCCAACCAACCATGCACACTCTGGCTCATTTAACTTTACAAGATCAAAAAGCTTTTGCTGAACTCATCTCAAGTGGAAAAAATTCTCAGATTACCACTTAAAAAGTGAGAATTTTAAACAAGTGGCTAAACTAGAACTTATAACAGAAACTCAGATGCAAATTTGAGCAAAGATTTGAGCGTGTCTATTTCATGCAATTCATGTATTTACATAATTGCCTTTATTTCTAATAAAAGACAGTGAAATTATCACCATACCTTATTCCAGATAAGCTGTCAAAAGCATGCAGATCCAAGACATTGGAGAGATCAACTCTAAATGGAGGGAGGATAGAAAGCTTTGTATTTTTGCTATATTTAAATATTGTGTATACTTAAATAACTATTTGTTAAGTAGTTCACTGAAGTTCGTTGGTTTTCCTGTCTATCATACTAATAGCATCAATCCTTATTTTTGGATGCTGATGGTTAATAAATGCAGTGTTTATTTACACAGTAATATGTAAGCACAGAAATGTAATAAAAATACACAATAAAATACAAGGTCTTTCCAAGAAAGATGATACAATCTCTCATATTGAATGCCTGAATAATATCTGATTTTCCCTAAATAGGAAAAGGAACCCTGAAGTCCTTCCCAGCAATTATTCTGCACCGTTAAAATAGACCCTCTCAACACACACACAAACCTCTGGAATACATGTAGCTTATATTCACACACTGTTAGCAAACAAAACTGAAATATGCTATGAGGTAAATGCTACTATGAAGAACTTCATCTGCGACACCTGAACCAGACAAATTAAAAATGTAATACGCAACAGACAGTACTGATTTATTTGTAAGAACAAAAATATTATTGTATTTACTTGTTAGAACAGCTATCTATAAATATGCAAAAGAAACTTTTTTTATAAAAGCAATACAGGCTCTAGGTTTCACTGACAGCAGCTGATAGCTTTCTAAATGGAATTATGATGTGTGGCTAAATACAAGGAACATAGGGGAGGGTAAAAAAAAAAAAAAAAAATTTAAAAAGACATCTGGAGTGTAACCAGAAATAAACAATCCCTCCCTGAAGTTCATGACTGGCTCAGTGCCAGTTGTTCTCAGCAGCATTCAGAAAAAATCATACAGAAACACTCAAGAATATGTTATATTGGTCCCTTTTAAATGTAGGCTTTTGGGGGACTAAAACTCCTAATTAAAGAACATATATTCTCAGATAACATGCTAAGAAATTAAATTTTGTGCTTATCTTACTTTTGGAATGTTTAATCGCAGGAGAGAGAGTGTGTGTCATTCACTAAAAAATATTTACTAGTTACACAAGAGTTGCCATTGAGCACTGAGTCTGAGGCCCACCTAATCTAATACACAAAATTTAATGCTGGCTGGCACCAGACGCCAGAGAATGATACAGATATAGACATTATACTTCACATATTGGATCTCTTCTAATGGACGTGAACAGATATTGGTTAACAACACAAAGCATGATGTTTAGTATCTTCTTCAAAATTGTTAGCTATGCTGGATACCATCATAACTTTTACAGAAACCTTTCTTTTTTTGCACATAAAAAAAATCTTGGCCTCAAACTTGCACAGATTTCCTAGGGCATGCAATTAATGAATGATTTATCAAGTTTGCTTCTTTTCCCCCTCCAAAGCATTTCATTATCATTTCTGTATTCTGACATGCAACTAAAGAACATGGAACTCCTGATCTGTTTTCTCAAAAGCACTGCTTGTTCTCACAAAATTGCCACTTCTTTGATTTCAACTGGAGCAATATGTTGCAGATCTTTTCACGTAAATGTTTTCCTAAGCCCTGATCATCCTTTGTGATTTTCTTCCCTATTCTTCACATCTAAGATAAATTCCAGCATTTTAAAAAAGGATATCATGTTCGCAAAAGTTTACTGAACAGAAAGGGAAGTACTACAGTTGTATCTCTGCAACTTCACATTTCGAAGTATTTGTTCTTTTGTCTTTCAATCATTCATGCTGCACTCAAAGTATATACATTAGATCACAAAATATCATGCTGCATAGATGTCATGAAAATGAAGTAATACAGGGGTCTCAAAAATAAAAGACAAATTCGGAGACTGTAAAATTGGCTTTCAGTAAATATCCAAGATTTACCATCAGAATAAAATTCTGATTAAATTTAACCTGGAGTCATCAGCATTCTCACCTCCATTTACGAGGAAAATGATAGCAACATTATTCTAATACAGCTCAACTTTATGAAATACTAATACTGAATTTACAGAATAGGACAAATTAACAAAAGTCTAAATTTTGCAGCAGAATCTGGAGTGACTACTTACACATTAAAACCTTTAAGGTATCAAAAAAGCTGGTGAACATTAAAAGCATGACTATAAGAATTGTTCACAAGTTTATCCCCATTTGCTGTTTTGTATTTAAGTTCCTAAATGACAATAAATCCATTGAAGAAAATAACTTTTTGTAATAGACACATGCTGACCTAAAAGAAATTTACTGAGGATCAGTAGAAGAGCAATGAATGAATGTGAAACATCTTTCTGTACCAGAACGTATGATCCCCTTGATAGTATTGTTTAATCTTGTTCTAAGCATTCTTCAAAAGAATTTACAAGTAAACAAGAAGTGTGAAGTTGTCAAAGCTACTTAAACATTTCACCTTGCTCCCTGAACAAAAATAACAGTATGAGAGTAGTCCTTATAAACTAATAAGATAGTCACTAAAGAGAATGCTTTTCATAGGGCAACTCTTCAACAGTAAAGCAGAAAACTTCCAGTGATCAGACTGCAGATAGGATTTCAAGTAAATTAAAGCCAACAGAAACATTAACAAGATTAACATTTTTGGAATGTAAACTGAGCTGATCTTCAGATTGAAGTCAGACAAGAATGTCTTCAAAACCCTGACAAAATACATATTCCACAGTCACTTGCTGGTCCTATCTGATCAGACAGCAACAGTAAATATTCTCTACACTTTCCAGCTACATTTGACAATAACTTTAAAAAGCCAATTATATTTCATTAAGATTATGTCTACTACTTTCACTTCAAAAATTGCTTAAAACAGGAACTGGTATTACAGGAAAATGTATCACAATATAGTCAAATAACTGATGCAATAGTACACAAATAAGTCTTGGCAGTCTGAAAGTTACATTGCTCTACTAACACCCCTGGGAATACCATATCATTTAATTCCTTATTAAAGAATAAATCTGAGTCAGAATTTCAATGAAAAATAGCAAACCCAATGCAATTACTTTTCCTTCTTATAAACTTCCCTGCATTGCTTTCAAAGTAATTTTGTAGTAACAGCTTATCTGCAGCAGCCATCCTAAGTGAGAAAAATCTTTAAACTGACACAACAGAAAGAAAACATTATAATGCACATGATCAATGGTAACTTCAGAGACAACGTTGCCTTGCAAGTTGCTCTTTAGTTACAAGATCTGGTTAACAAGTTATGAGAAACTTTGAATTTCTACCTAGAATTTTCCCTTAAAAATAAGCTACTTTTGGGGGAAAATGTTGAAGCTAACTAAACTACATCTGTATTAGCATTTTTCAGGAACTTTCCAAATGCTTTTACTCCATAAATTGCAGCATAACTAAAAAACAACTTTAATAATTAAAAGACATATTAATATTAAACTTGGAAAAAAATGCAGGTTTTGGGAAAAAAACACCCAAACTTTTGTAAAATCCACTTCTCATGTAAGAAATATTTACGGTTATACCTCTAAGTCCAATAAAACCCACTAGAGATAAGCTCTGTAAACTAAGATACACATTAATACTGATTTTTTATTTTTTTTAAAATTGTTAACACACTAGATTGGATTATGTGAACAATAACAAAGAAAAATACAGAATAAAAATGTATTTTTACTTCTCCTAAAAGATGCTTACTTGTAAAATAAATATTGAGCCAAGTATTTCTGATTCAATAGTTTTCCTTTACACAAATTGATCTACTGGCATACTTAAATCATGTCACAAAAGAAGCAAGATCTGGTACCTAGTAATAGTGGCCATTTAATACCTTGATCTTTGTGTCTCTAGAATTTTAACAAGTCCATTTATTGACCTGAAACAAAATAGAAAAATCAGAAGTTAGACGGAAATGCAACTGTAACATACTGCTTGAACAAGTTAACCACAGAAAGCAGCATAAGAAATAACACCACAATAACCACAACTCTGTTATTAACTTGTTAAACAAACCAGCAGACATCCTGACAGATTTCATTTTTCATTTTAACCTCCCAAGTAAGGGTTAGGGAAATTCACAAGTTCTGACAACAAAATACTACAGTGATAATAGTAGTTTCCAATCCAAGAGTCCTCCTAATACACTCTGCTGGGTCTAACCATGTTAACAATTCAAACCACTAATAAAGCTGTACAGTATTTAAAAAAAAAAAAAAATTAAAAAAAAAATCTATGTTTCTTTGGTTATGACGGTATTAAGAGAAAAAGATAGGGTATGTCTTTTATCACTGATTTGATTCAGACCATTGGTTCACCCATGATAATTATTTGGGACTTCCTCTATCTGTCTTTGCATTTGCTAGTGAACTCTTATCTACTAGCAGATTTTTTGTTCCCCGATTCTAATTCTGAAAAATGGGAGTAGCTTAAGACAAAGGCCTATCCTTAGTAAGTAACATAAAATCTCACCTAAATCAGCAAACTGCTAAGATTGTGTAAGCACATAAAAGTACGGAAATGCCTTTACAAAGGGGCAGTCTCTTTTTCCCTTCTGGGCTAACAATTTGCGTCAATATTATCATGAGATCTAATTTCTGTATTAACAGAACAAAGCAAGAAGCTATGTTTAAATAAAAATAACCTTTGAGACAGTACAGTGTTATGTCAGAAGTTTCATACCTGACAGATGTTCTGACTTTATTCAGTTCTTCTTCTGAAACCAAATCTGTTTTATTGATGATTATAAGATCAGCTAATGCAACCTGCCTGCACAATAAGGAAAAAAAAAAAAGACATGAACAAATATTTTTTTTTAAGGCAGAAACACCATCTCTCCCATAGCATCAAAAAGTAGCATAAGCATCGTTAGTACCGAAAGGCCAGCATTAATCACACTAGAACACCACGAAGAATGACTAAGTACTACTGGCTTCTCCTTGGGGCGCTCTTTTGAGTCATACAAGAACTCTAACAACCTACAAAGTCTTTCTACCTTTTTAGGTATTAGAAGAGCCAGATCTTGGCAAAATGACCAAATTGAGCACAAAGTCACTTTTCTACTTTCTGCCTCATTACAACAACTTACCTTGGTTTAAAAGGAAAGGAGGAGAAATAAAGCCTTATGAAAGACAAATAAGCCATTTCCAATGAATCTGTATACAGCACAGTTCCTAACTGTGATATATAAAATTAATTTATACATCCATACCGAGATGCTTCATTGACAAGACCTTCAGGCTTTTCTTCTGTCAAGTGCTAGGCAAATATTAAAACAATTGTGTTAAGCAAATTCAAATGACATTTAAATTCATTGGCAATTAAAGGAAGTCAAAACCAATTCAGCTCAGGTATGTTGTTCAACAAGGTATTGAGGAAGACGGCATCAATCATTTTTCTGCAAAATTATGGTGAAAAAGTACATTTATACATCACCATTAGAGAAGTTATCATTTCTTCTATGAAAAACTTTTCTCTTCTAATATTTTTATGATTAGAATGCTGAAGAGTTGGAAAACTGCATAACATTTATCTTAATTATTTTCATATTTACAATGAAGTAGAAGTCACCACGACATATAGTAATCATGAAAAAATTTATCTGAAAAAAACAAAGTACAGTAAGTTTACAAATAAGTGTGATGTCAACTAACTGTTAAAGCTGGGTTAGGCTTGCAGTACAGGATTTCATACACATAACTGCATACTCCTTTTATCTGAAAGATTTCACAAACTATATTTTACAGTAAAAATTTCTAACTCTTTTTCTGCATTTGTACCAATAAGCTCCTACTCCTTGGCAAGTCTGCCCAATATCAGTATTTGTGGCCTATTCAATTGGGCAGAAAAGTCAGTCAGCACTGACAAAAGCAGAAGCTTCCGGTCATGCAGCAGGAGTTCAGTATCACCTGCAGCTTTGTGCTCCACCTGTCTACTCTAGCTCATGTCTTCATGGAAGAATTAGTGAAAGGGAGAAAAATGCTTTAATCTCAAACAGCAGCATGAAGTTTAGCAACTTAAAGCCTTACTTAATTTAGGCAGAGCAACAGACTACACTGAAGCAGCAAAGGTTCAGCCACAAGTTATTTTCTGTCCTGTCTGCCACGGTGGAAGCGGTCTCCAGGAAAGAAGTATCATAGACACTTGGAGACAATAAAACTTGACATTGATGCTGTAATAGAGCTCACCACTTATGCCTTACATCTCTGGGAACATTATGTTTTTAAAGACACAGAAATACCAAATGAAAGTAGGATTGTCATGAGAAATACGTAAACTAAAAAAACCCCAGAAAGTTCTTTCTTCTTCAAGTGGAATTATCAGGCATTCAACATTATTTGACTTGAAGAAACAAAAGTAGGTTAGTGCATACTGTCAGTCTATCACATTAAAAAACCAAACAAAGAAACAAAAATGAAAACAAAGTAACAAAACCAAAGCTATTTCCGGATTGTGCACAACTTAAGGAGAGAAAAACAACAGGATAACTTGTAGGGAACTCTCCTCTGATCTGTGCTTTATAATTCTCTGTGTAATGCTTCTAGCGAATTAAATGTTGTAAGATTTGTTGCCCTGAAATGAACAATGCCAGCAGTCCAAATGTCAAGTCCTGAAAGTAGGAAATTGTCATTTCAAGTCCAACTGTTTGCCCTTGATTAAAAAAATTAGTATTTCAGATTGCTGGGTGACGTATCTCATTATATCAATTACCACTTTGGTTTCAGTCTGGCTGACTGGTCACAGGGTAATTTGTCAGCTCTTCTTGTGATGGGTTGATTCTTTGAAGCACGATACCCTTAAATTACTGCCTATTATCTCAATGTCATTACCTGTATGGCTTTCAAAATTCTTTGAATCATAAGCAGCTGTTGAGGTCAAGCCTTGCAACCAGAGGAATTTCACAAGTTAGCAAGTCCTTTATACAAAGCAGAAGTTGTTCACTTGGCATATAACTAAGAAAGTCTGAAGTTTCTGTTATTCTGAGTGGATGTTATTGTTGTATAGGCTTACTGATTAAATAATGTAAGAGTTTTCAGTGAATTGTCAAAGATAATGGATAGAAAAGCTAAACATTTCAAAACATTTTTGTGTTGTTTCTGACATATTGAAAGTTTAAATGTAAAAACTGTTGCTGTATGCAACACAGTTAAATTTGATTCAAGCTAATAAATCAGCATCGCATGAAGATAAACAGAACAACATTTTTGAAAGTAATAAAGCATATCTGAATTAGTATGACGGCACTCAGCTGAAAAGGAGGCTGACTTAACAGATGCTGTAGTTTCTTCTGATAATTGACCTGATTTAAAAGTCAGTTCCTGCTTAAAATAGCAAATCAACTCTCAGTCCTTTCCTCTCATTCTTCTACCAACTCATCCATAGAAGTCCTTGAAAAACATGGCTTTAACTCACCAAACTGGCTTGCTATGGGATTAGATTAGTTCTGTCCTTGTGCAATACAAACTGATAACAGGACAGGACTGTCCCCTTTCGGTAAATCAGCTATTAGAGCAGCTCAGCTGAAATGAGAAACCCAAACAGTCAAAAAAACCCCAAAATCTTATAATGGAGGGGTCCCTTACTTATGTTTAATTCAGTTCTCTCAGCTTTTTGCAGCTAATGTAAAATACAGATATATTATAAACACTTCCACAGCAGGATGGGATTTTTATACCATGGAGTGACAGTCTTTCTTATGGTCACTTTTATTCTGAATCCTGCAAATACACTTCTGTTAAGTTGCAAATTATTATATTTATGACTAGCTATTACAAAAGAAGTTGAACCATTTGACTTAAATCACAATTCCTTCTCTTATCCAAACTCACTGTTCTATACGTCTATTCTTACATTACACTTTATACAGATTATCATCTGATCTTTGTCTGCTTCCGTATAATGATGTAATCCTTTAATCTGAAATGGTACCTAGACACCTGGCTCTCTCATCTCTCCTTACCACCATTACATTAGCACCTTAGTACCACACTGGTACCAGAAGTCTGTTCTTATTCAAGTAACATGGACCAATGACACCCTGCAAGACAAATTTCTGCACTGTTTCTACAGTAATCCATATGCCTATTTTGAATACAACCAAGATTCCTGAGTGAAGTGACAGAACCAGAAGGAATCAAGTATCTGGAAATGTGAAAACTCTTAGTAGACATGCTGCTATATTGGTAAGAATCCGAATTCCTACGAATATCAGTACTATCTTGTTCCCATTCAAAATATAGTACTAATGTACCACAGCAAGTGAAAAACATCTTCATCCATCGTACGAATTAAAACTATTATAAAAATGTAGTTGTCCTGGTTTCAGCTGACATAGAACTTTTTCTTAGTAGCTAAAATAGTGCTGTGTTTTGGATTCAGTATGGGATTTGGTATGAGAAGAATGCCGTAAATACAGTGATGTTTTTACTTGCTGCTAAGAAAGCAAGGACCCTTCAACTTCTCATGTCTTGCTAGTATGCACCAGAAGCTGGGAGGGAGCATAGCCAGAGCAATGGACCCAAACTACCCAATGGAATATTCCGTGTCATACAACATCATGCTAACCATACAGATGAGGGTTAGCTGGGAAGCTGAGGTTCTCTCTCTTCCAGATTCATGGTTTGGGAACTTTCTCCTCTGGGATCACTAGCCAGGAACTGACTGGGTCTCAGACAGTGGGTGGTGAGCAACTTCACTGCGTATTACTCATTTGTATATTCTATTATTACTATTATTATAATTATTATTTTATCTTAGTTCAATCTTTAAGTTGTTTCAATCTCAACCTCTGAGTCTCCTTACCTTTACCCCTCCAACTCTCTCCCTCGTTCCCCAAGGCAGGGGAGGGTGAGTGAGTGGCTGTGCGGTGTTTGGCTGCCAGTTGTGTTTAACCAAATATTAACCAATAGCTGCTCTGATGCTGCAGTTTTAAATCATGTAACAAATCCAGCAACTTACCTGCAATCCATGCTTTGCATCAACAACAGATATGATACCTAAAAGAGAACATTAAAATCCGAAACCTAAAACAGAAATGTGCTGAAAGTATCTAACAATTTAACAACTTGTAAACTTCCTGTACAACTAGGAAAGTAACACCACCATCACATTTACAACTGGTTATTATATTTTCAATGCTTCCCATGCGTCTGAACATTAGACACCTAATTATTCTCTTATCCATTAGTCCTATCTGTGGTATCCAGTAAACGAGGTGAGAGAAATTCAAACCAAATTACAGGGACTGACTGAAATATGGAGTTATTCTGATTCTAAGCAACCAGCAATCTGCAACTGTCTGAGAGAAACTTGGGAAGCTGTTTCCTACTCAACTGAATGTTTCTTTGGCTAGACGGGCCTTTCACAGACCGACCAAAGTAGGGTATTTTTTTTAAAGCCAAAAAAGTAAGGGGTTTTTTCCTACATTAAAAAAACACCCCCAAAAAACCCCCAACATTCAACATGCTCTTTAACTACATATAGTGATGAATTATGTTACAACAAACTCACTAGAGCTAACGGAAGCAGAGTAGGCAAAGAAGGCAGAAAACAAAGGCAAGAGAGCCCACAAGTTGACAAGTCAGTAATTCAGAAAAAAAAGGAAACCATTTAGGAAACACTGCATTGGGAAGGGGGGAGGGGTGTTTATATTATTCCTAGCCCATGTTTTAGAACATCTAAGTAATATGGGTTTTTTCTACCTCCTTACACCACAATCAAGACCTCTCCATATCTGATCCCTCAGCATCAGAATAAGCAAGTGGATCTCAGTGGTCAAATCTGGAGTTGTGAGAACCAAGGTCATGCATTTCAAACATTTTCTGAAACCCTGCCTTAAATGACAGTAATACATTACACTAAATCCAGATACAGAATGCCGATACGCTGGAAAACAAGTTTGCGCTTCTTACCATCAAGATAGATGTCACTTCCCAGCTCGGAATCAACCCAGAACATGGAGGCCACAGCTCCTAAGAAGTACGGTATGTTTAGTTGCAAAATTGACATTTTCCAGTAAATTATCAATATGCAGACA
This sequence comes from Brachypteracias leptosomus, assembly GCA_013401335.1. Lineage (NCBI taxonomy): Eukaryota > Metazoa > Chordata > Aves > Coraciiformes > Brachypteraciidae > Brachypteracias > Brachypteracias leptosomus. The sequence continues at coordinate 187 of VYZX01017257.1, read as the reverse complement.
TTTCATAGAAAAACTCTATTTGTAGTGCTGCACTTGAAACTCCTATTGTCTAAATTTCAAAAACATCATAGATGTCAAATACCCAACTACACATCTGACCTAACAGCTGCCAAAACACTCTATTTGTGTGCACATCAACAGAAATGACTACATAAAGCTTTAAAAAACAATTACAGAATCACAGAAT
>VYZX01017256.1:9534-20129 GCA_013401335.1 Brachypteracias leptosomus | reverse complement strand
TTTGGAGCAAATACTCACAATGCTTCAGCATTCCTCAATGGGTGATAATCAAGTCTCAGAGGGATGGACTTGCCCTGGCCTTCCATCAGTTTTGCTGCCAGATGGTCCTGAGAGGTATCTCAGGTTTGGGGAGATGCTGGTCACAGCCCACTGCAAACCAGGAGAGCTCATAGGGTCTCACTTAGGATCACAATTCATAGGGTCCGATAATTGACTTTTGTCATATACTTTTCTGTTTCAGGCCAGCTCAGGTGAGGTAAGATTCTGGTACTTTTCACCAGTTGCACATGCCCAGAACTTGATAGATTTTTGGGTTCTGGTATCTCCCACCAACCGATGGACAGGTGTGTTAGGCTGTAAGAAGGTCAATTGGTTGTTGTTACCGTTCCCAAATGTACACTCCTGTACCTAGTGACCCAAGAGTGGGCAAGAATTGTACCACCACAGTGGCAATGCTCCCATTTTTTCATACTATTTAACAACATCCTCTGTTCTGTAAAGTTCCTATTGCTGGAATTTCAAACAGATGCAAGTGGCTTTGAAACAGCTCACAGGGTTACTAACCACAAAAAACCAAGCTCACATTACTAAAAAAACCCAGCATATAAAGGTCTTAACATGCAAAATGATGCTATTTGAGCAACTGTAGTAATACCTCTCAAGACACTAGCAGAACTAACCACAGGTTTATCAGTTGAGTGTCTGGAGCTTTTTATGTCTTTTATCTTTCTTTTCTTTTAAATCTGTCACTATATCAAAGAAGTTTAAGGTCAGAATTCAGAATTTGCCTCTTAGATTTCTGCGCAGTTGTGCTTCATTCCCATATTCATCACTCACATCTGTGTACACAGAGAGCTGAGAGTGAACCAAGCACAGGAGCTGGGATGCACTGCAAAGATCTGAGAGTGAGATGGTGCTCCAAAGGGCAAAGATGGGGGAGACATCAATGCAATTATATATTATTATGTCATTTTGTTGAACTCATTTGCTCAACTCACTAGAGATCCTCGCTCTTTCCATCTATGCACTTACAGCACTGAAGTGCTTTTTTATTCATGGGTTTGGTTTTTTTCTTTTTCCAATTCAATGTGGAATAGGAAACATCAGAAGGACTGAAAAAAAACCCTATTGTGATAATTTCTGTTTGATTGGAAGAGTTTCTCAAATTTCTCAGCAAATAATGCTCACATGAGATGTAAGAATTTTAGAAAGTCATGCAGTCCAGATAGCTTCATCTAAGGCATTTTTAGCTCAGGACTAGTAGCACTTCTATTCCTACAAGTCTTCTGTTTTCTAGAGATAGGTGATTAAACTGAACTAGGCAAGGTAGGCAAGACTCATCACCTAACTCTTTAGTAACAGAGTTTATCCACCTCTTCTCAGTTTGATGGCTCTTAGGTAGGAGTGAAATTATTCATCACAGAAAAATCCAATAAAACCATCCATCTGATCTTTCAGGAGGGAGAACTTCAACGGATACTTGCTAAGAGGGAGAAAGCATGAAGCACCTTTTTTCACCAAACTGTGATGCTGAACTAATGGGTTAGCTTCAGAAGCTACTTTGAACATTTTCCTATTATATAGCCTCGACTCAACAAACCTGTACGATTTCCTTACCGGAAGTGATTTTCTTTGATAGAACTGAAAAATCCTTCTTTTTCCTTGCTAGATCATAATTAAATAAATATGTTAAAATGCCTATGAGCCTTGACTCCACAGCAGCAATACAAGGAACCTGTCTAAGCACTTTTCAAAGCAGGTAAGTTCAGCATTTATACAGAGGAATATAAAAGTATTATGTGCTTCCTGCAAAACAGTCCTTTAAAGCACAAAGCTTATGGTGTGCCACTACTGCATATATCAACTATTTAAGCAAATGTTGTCAGGTTTTCTTATATGCTACCAATGCCTTACAACTTCAGTGTAGAACTAGAGTTATTCTTTCTTTCCCCAGAACTTATTAGTTCACATGAGGAGAGATTTCAGTTCATAATACTCACTGGTTTTTCGAGACACTGTTCTGTTTATTTAAATGCAACAATAAAAGTACTGTGTATTCCTCCTGAAGCTATTTGAGTTACCTTGTGCAGCCACTACCAAGTTCCACTATTTTATATTAGAACATTTTTTAAAATCCAACCAGTAAAATAGAAATTAATTACTTGTTTTGATGTAAATAATTTTTAAAATGTCCTAGCACTGAGTTAATTGCTAACATGTTAAAAACCCAACATTTATATTGTATTATCTTTCACAGGAATACTGTTGTTTGGCCTAGTTATGAAGATAGGGCTGAAGCCTGACTTCATCCAATTTTTCTCAGATTTGACAACTGGGCTTGGAGGTTATCTGAATTGCCAAGACTCGTGCCTATGTATTTTCTACAAAGTACACAGTAATACATACATATTGGAAGTAAAGATCTTCTTCGTATGGATCTTCTTCTTCTTCCAGTATGGATGCAGGATGAATTCAGAAGGGAATGAACTTAAAAGATTTGCCTTTTAATCTTGTTTAAAAGAATGTTTTTAGGGGTCTATTTTAAAGTGTGTGAAGCTAAGTGCAGTGTTTGGCTTGTGGAACTGAAAATAAATTTTTATACTCTTGTGTCAGTTTATCAGGATGACTTCAGGACTTCATTCACACTGTTCATAATATGTATAAAGCTACTACACACACACAAACATACACATATATATATATATGAAAAAAATGTTTGGAAAGTTAAACAAGCCAAGGCTGAAGTTTTATAACATATTCCTGGATTTTTTAGTGATCTTTATTAGCTATACCACACAAAAAAATCTGGCACTACCCACTTTGAAACTGAAAGCAGAATTCGATTTCTAATAGAATAGAAAATATGCATGACTTTAGGAAAGGGCAGATGCTGCTGGCTGATACTAGCATATCCAAATATCATATGCATTGCAACAAATGGAATTAACAAAAAAGCAGCACAGGGAAGAAAGCTGAGATGTATTGCTGAACCAAAGAACTTTTCAGGAGTGAGAAAATTCAAGGCAAGTGTTGCATTAACATATTTTTTATTCTGCCCATACAGCTCATAGAACTTAGTGCGACATATTCCACTCCAGAGGAAGATGATGATGTCCTGGACATGAGAGGCCACAGGGACTCACATTTCCTACCATCAGAAACAAGTGTTGTTCCAAGTAGAGTTGCTCAGAGACACCCCTGTGCCTTGTTCACCCTGGGCCTTCCAGAACCCACAGGGTCCATGGCACCAACCCAAACATCCTGCAGTTTGCTTTGCTGGTCATCTCTGCAGCAGGACCACAGTGATCAGGGGCATACACATATCTCCCTCTCAGTTTTTAGTCCCTGTTGCTTCCTCAGCCAGAGGGATCATCAGTTGTGGGCTGTTTCCTCCTTGCCTAGAATTGCCAAGGCAATGGAAACTTGCAGAAATTAATCTGAGTCTGGAATTTTTACAGTTTGGAATCACCAGCACTCACATTCACATCAAAACCATGGAAATGCCTGCCTCTCACATGTTGCTGCCACTCAGTCTCTTGCACACACAATCACCAGCAAAAGAGGAAACAAGCTATCTCCACAAACCAGAGAGTTTTCTCATATCAGTAAGCCAGGCTTCAAACATACAAGCAGAAAATTAGGACAATTTGAAAAAAAATAATTATATAATTAAAAAAAATCACTAAACCCTTACATTTTGCCCCAAGCACATGTTCTGTTTCTGTTATGAATATATTTCTGTTAGGTCAGCCTGTATCCTCAACCTTTGTGCCGTGGAGACCTACTCCCTCGATGCCTCTTGCAGCTATTTCCTTGACTCTGAATCCATAACTCCTTTTGAAGAAAAGCAGATTTCACAGAGTGCTCAATTTGTCCTTCTTCAGAAAAAGACCTTGCTGCAAACTCAGGGATTTAAACTGCAATAAATCAGAGCTCACCCATCCCTTATCTAGACAACCAATTAAATCTTTTCTGGTATGACATCTTTTTACTTGTTAGTAGTCTTGAACTGTTTTCTAATTATGAATGTACAACACAACTGGCATCAGAGATACTGAGAGAACAGTAATGCTGTTTAAAAATCTGATTTAGTTTCAAGCCAAAACAAAGTCCTCAGAATTTCATTTTCTGAAGAAAGGAATGCAGTTACTTTTTTAAGGCAAGTTACTATAAACCACATAAATCTTCTGGTTCATTGACTGAATGCTTCAAGTGTGAAACTCACTGGTTTATTTAAAAGAGAAAGGATAAAACTTTTCAACAAGCTTCCTTAAGTAAGGCATAACCAATGAACAGCCTCACTGACCCCAGCTACAGTTTTACCATCTGTTTCACCACAATCAGAACAAGTAAATGATTTCTTCAGGAGCAGTGGGACCAAGAAGCAGACCAGTCCTTAATTTCCCATCCCCTTCCCAACAGCCAGACTTCAACTATTCCAGAATGAAATGTGTGTGCAAAGCAGAAACAATCTGCTCTGTTTGGCTGTAGATGATACAGAGAGACTACAAAAGAAAAAATTTTCACAGTTAAGATTAATTTACCAAGACAATTGTTTCTTTACTGGGTCGACATATTATTTCTCTTAGTTATGTTTGCCTAATATGAAACAGCAATTTCCCTTAAGCTTTTTTCTGCCTTTACACACGTAGCAAGCCTGACAGATACTCCTAGCGGGAATAGTCCCAGCAGGACTGTCGCTTTTCTATTTTGATTTTAATCCTATATAAAATTATTTAAGGTCCTAACTAAAGCCAAAACACATGAGCACTACTCACACAAAGGCTCCTATTTCTGCATTTATTCATCTCATTGTGCCAATATTGTAGGCTATAGTCCTAACTACTACATGTGCAGCTTGATACAGTAGGAAGGAGAAAAAGCAAGATGTTTAACTCTTAATTCAAAAGAATCTGAAAGTTATTTTACCACTGGGGGATTATGTGTACAACATTTCTTCAGCTCTGAGATATTATTTTTCAAAGGGTGAGGGGAAGGGAGAGGAGTGAAAGAGAAGACAGTAAGAGGTAACCTGCATTTTATTTAACTTCCTAGTTCTACGTATCATTTTGTGGCACGTATTTTATTGTGTTAAGCTTTGCAAGCTCCATTTCACCACTGAACACCTGCACATCCAAAAGGTTGGGAAAAGCAGGTAGGAATTTGAAGAAATAGATCAACACTTTGAAGATTCACTGGGCACCAAAAAGGAGATTGGAGGCCACATTACACAAATCACTGTAACAAATGTCATTCTCTACTGAATATGCTGTAGCAGCTATGGCCTACTGGGGACTATGTGTCACTTGTTCCCACAGCGTGTGAACTTACTCTTAATACTGTATTTAGTACAAGAAACAAGAAACAGGTGAGATAGTAGAGCTCCAAAACTGCTCATAGTTGAGCTTGTTCAAACACTGTTTGGCAATAAGCTGCTTAGAGAAAAAAATGGAAGCTTTTTGTTCCAGTTTGGTGTAAATAGGCCAAATTCTAGTGCACATAGTTTGCATTCAAAAATACAAATATAGTGAAGCAAGTGAGTTTCCCTGTATAAGACATCTCTGCACCACCCTGCTGCGTGAAATTTCTGTCTTTCCAGCTAGATAAGTATTTCCTCCTTTTCTTTTTTTTTTTTCTTCCCTGGAGGATATGGAATCCTTTCTCACATGAACACCACCCCCCCACCCCCCACCTTAGTATACAGCACTGCATTTACCTTGTCTTAGTTAGATGACAGAACTTCTAATCCTACAAAGTTGATAATGACTAGGGAAAAAGAAATAAAATGGTGGAGAAGCCCACCACAATGTAGTTTCACTCTGTGTGATGCCTGTGTGGGAATCCAAACTTGGTTTTCTACTGTGCAGAATTCCCAGAGAAATCCATCTAATATGACAATGAAATGTAAACTTAAATGTAAAAAGTATAGCTCGTGTGAACAGCTAATATCATCCACTATGAATTACAGCTACTTTTGCCTTGATTCCCAAGCACCCAGTACACATGCTATGTCCTAGAAAAAATTAAGCCTTTATGTTTCCCCTATATTTTTCCGTCCCGTTAATCAATCTAAGCAGAAATTTTCATGGTATTAAGAGCCATATTAACTCCTCACTAAGCATCTAGGAAAGTCTCATCTAAGGAGTCTCATCTACTTCTGAAAAAGTGAATTTGGTTGACTCAGCTCCAATTCACAATGCTTTCTGCAGCCAGATACACATTTAGGAGGAAACAGAGTTTGGGATAAACTGGACAACTTCTATCTTTAGCAGGAATTTTGGAGTTGAGGTTGCACGTTGTAGACTGTCCTGGGTTCAACTAGGTTAATTTTCACAAGAAGCTGGGAGGGGGCACAGCCAGGATAGACCAGCCAATGGCATATTCAAACCATACTGAGTCACGCTGAGTATGTAAGGGGAGAGGTGGCCAGGGGAACAGCAGCCCAGGTGGTCAGGCAGTGGATTTTAAGTGGCGAATTCTGGGTGATGAGCAATTGCATTTTATATCGTTCATTTTATATATTATTTCATTAGTATTATTGTCATTGCTGTTGTTTCTTCTCTCTTTGCATTGTTCTATTAAACTCTCCTCATCTCAACCCATGGGTTTTTACTTTTTTCTCTTGATTCTCCTCCCCATCCCACTGGGTAATCAGGGAGGAGTGAGTGAGAGGCCATGTGATACTTGGCTGCTGGTGGGGCCTAAAGCACAATAGTCCTTTTTGGTGCCCAACATGGGACACAAAGGGTTGAGATAATAACAGATCTGACCAAAGTGTGTTAAAATAACTTCGTTATATGCACTTTTTATATCAGTTAAATAGTCCTTGGTCACAGCATTAGTTCATTTGTTGGCATGGTGGTGTTATGTAAATCTTTATGTACTCTATATACACCCTGTGGTGATATTTATCATCTCTGAGAAAAAGATCAAAACTTTTATGTTGCGGTATTGGGTAATATCAATTTATGATATGAGTACATCACTGGTCACAAGATTAAGCTGGTGTTTGTATGTGGTATTGTTGTTTATTAGTAATTGCAACTAATGTATGTGGGAGACAGGGGAGGAGACTTTCTCCTGCTCCTTCACCTTCCCTTTTTCAGGCTAATTACAATGGCTTTTGAGAATTTTTACTATCCTTGGGATATCCAAGCCAGCATGCTTTTGTTGTTATGTCTCTTGAATGTGTCCTAGGTCTTTCTTAGGATTACACAAATTTTCTTCAAGAATATCACCCAGAGATCTGCTGAGGCTGGATAATTACAAGTGCAGAGTGTGGGGGAGAGTATGGGCAAGTGTCTAGGACAGTGGTCACCTCCACTGATTTGGAATTTCACCCCTGAATAAGCACAGAATCTTGACAAACTAGTAAAATACTTGGAAAAAGTATGTTGTCAACTTGGCAGTTCCAGAGATATATAAATCACTGCAATGTTCTGGGGCCTGGCCCATGTCTACTTAACCTTTTTCAACACTATTCAGCGCCCTCATGGGGAAGAGAAGGTGTCTGGACCTAAAAACAGACCAGCAGGCGCTACAGCCAAACCAGAGAGCCAACCCATGCTGGTATCAGTCACCCCTATACAGGAAAAGAAATACACAAAGAAATCTATTTGTGTAGTGCAGCATGAAGAGGGTCATCATGAGAACAGGAGGAAAAGCCAGAAGTAATCATCCAATCCCTGCCCCTGAGTGAGCTGCAAGAAATGTGAAAGTATTGTAGATGACATCCAGTTGAGCACATTGTTACCTGGCTGCTCCAGTGCTGGGATAATGGGCTAGTAGTTTGGAATTAGAGAGTAGGGAAGCCAAGCAGCTGGGATTGCTGTCTAGGGAAGGAGGCATTGACAAGGTGATTGGAAAATGGAAACAGGCCCTCAGCCTCTGGAGGCGACTCCTATCAGGCATAAAGGAAAGGTACCCCTTCAAAGGAGATGTTATATGTCACCCAGGCAAGTGGACCACCATGGAAGAGGTATCCAGTACCTGAGGGAATTAGCAGTGCTGGAAGTGATTTATGCCAATCCAAATAATGAGCAGCTACTTAGAGATTCAGAAGTCCAATGCACACCAATGTGTAAGAAGTTTCTACAAAGTGCACCACTGTCATATGCCAACTCATTGACAGTAGTGTCCTGTCTGGACACTGGGAAGACAGTCAGGGACAAATGGTGGGTAAATTGGCTGGCCAGTTCCAGCAATATGAAGGATTTACTTCTTCTTCACTTCAGGCCTGTGTTTTGACTGTGGAGGAACTGTCTCAAAAGTTCCAGATATTCAAAGAAGACATGTTCTGCTCCCCACCTGTTCAGGCTCATATGTCAGCCACTAGGAGTAGAAGCACTCATGCACAAGAGAGAATATGAAAGGCACACACTACAGGGCACCCTGTGGTTTTACCTATGTGACTACAGAGACAACATGAGGAAGTAGGATGGAAAATACACTTTGATCCTAGATGCTCAAGTATATGAGTTGTGAAGGAAAATAATTGTGAAAAGAGATTCTTCCAAGAAAAATGCTGCTCCAGTTTCCTGTGGGAAAAAATTCCTCAGACAGAGTAGAAGGGCTGATCCTACTTCTGGTCCTCTTGAAGGGACTTGNAGTATTATTGTCATTGCTGTTGTTTCTTCTCTCTTTGCATTGTTCTATTAAACTCTCCTCATCTCAACCCATGGGTTTTTACTTTTTTCTCTTGATTCTCCTCCCCATCCCACTGGGTAATCAGGGAGGAGTGAGTGAGAGGCCATGTGATACTTGGCTGCTGGTGGGGCCTAAAGCACAATNGATTCTGTGACTTCTAAGTCATTTTCACAACAAGTAAGTGATTCTGATGAGGGTTGGAAAGGCCCTGCCTCCAGCCAGCTGGATGAAAGGGACAATCAGGTTTACTGGTCTGTGTGGATCCAATGGCCTGGCACATCAGACCCACAGGAGTATAAGGATCTACTAGATACTGGTGCACACTGCACTCTAATGCCTTCAAGCTATAGAGCTTGCCCAGGCCCCAGCACTTCACCGTGTCACCACCTGCTGTCCTGCACCTTGAAAAGCAAGACTTATGGCTACATAGCACCCCAGAAAGAACTGAGTCAGACAATGAGACTCATTTTCAAAACACCCTCTTAGATACCTGGGCCAAGGAACACAGCATCAAGTGGGTGTATCACATCCCCTATCATCCACCAGCCTCTGGGAAAATCAAACAATACAATGGACGGTTAAAAGCTACACTGAAAGCAATTGGGGGTAGGATATTCAAACACTGGGACACACTTTTAGCAAAGGCCACTTGGTTAGTTAACACAAGAGGATCTGCTAATTAAGCTGGTCCTGCCCAAACAAAATTTCCATGTACTGCAGGAGATAAAGTCCCAGTAGCACACATGAAGAATATATTAGGGAAGACACTCCAGGTTAGTAAGCAAGCAGCCATGTCATGCTTTGTTGCTATCTGGGCCTAAAACATGACATAGTTCTAATTCACTTATTGTAATCCATAGAGCAGTCCCTGTTAGTACTGCCTCTTGTGCTGGGACTGCGGAAAGGAAAGTGGGCTTTTCATCTTTCCCACTGTAGGTGAAAGACAGAAAACAAGTAAATCATGACATGATTGTGGCTGCCACCCGTTCATGCATTCATTCCATCAACAGTTCCGGTTCCTAATAAACAGGAACCTGAACCGGATTTAGGGAATATTTTGAGGAAACGTCTGCAACAAAGATAAAATCTTCTTTCTTTCCAGTGCCATCCCATGACCTGTGGAATTCCTGTCTGCACCTGCAAATGCATGGAGAACTTCTGCAGAGATCTACCCCAGGTAAGATCATGACCTGAAGTGTGCAAGTTTTACAAGTAGTTTTAACATGCATATTGGTTATAAAGTTTCAGGTTACCTTCAGGTTCAAGACAGCTTTACTGCAGTGAAAATTAAAACCACTCATGCCCTATAAGTTCTATTTTCACATAACAATAGGCTATATATAGAGGAAAGCCTCTTGGAGAGAATATAAAATCAATAGCATTTAGCTATGGATATTCACGTTACCTAATGTGGTGTTAGAAGATAAGATACTATCACAACAAATAGTAGATTAGTATGCAAATACATCAGAGACAACCAAGTCAGTGCAGTACCAGGTACTCAATACTGTGCCTTTTAGCTCAGCATAAAGGAGTGAAAGGGGTTGATATCACAACCTCTTTCAGTTCAGCCTAGAAAGTACTGCTTGGACAAGACCTCTGAAAAAAGGAAAAGACAATCTTTCTCTGTCTGCACATAACCTCCATCCCACCTCAGGGCACTGTGATGCAAGAACAAGGAAGAAGATAGTTTATGCTGCTGAGATTCTGTGCTCCTCCTGGCAGTTACTGAAATGTAGTACAAATTACAACCACTCTTAGTGCTATCCTAACAAGAGACAATGGTCAAACTAGCCTGAAATAGCCTACATCAGGTCTTTCATGAAGATGAGATATAGATGTTCCTACATGCCGTTTCTTCTTTTTAGCTACTGCTAATTTAAGTATATTGTTAAATGGCAAATTTGGGGTCAAAATTTGTGGTACTAACCCATGCAAATACTTTACTT
>VYZX01017254.1:0-21054 GCA_013401335.1 Brachypteracias leptosomus | reverse complement strand
CTCTTCCAACAAAAATAATTCTAATATTCTATGAATAATCAAGTCTGAGTAGTGCAGAACTTGTCCATGAGCAATATAATCACAAACCTGTATCAGAGGGCACTTGTTTATAACAGCACAAAAGCAAGTAGCAATTTTCAAACTTGGCAGAGTTGTTTGTGTGACCTCCTGTAAGGTCAGGCACTGCTCATTTAGGTAATGCCTCACCAGGAGAGTTTTTGATGTGTTTATGTGGCTGATGCAGTCTCCCAGCAATGCATTACCTAAATGAGCAGTGCCTGACCTTACAGGAGGAGTTCTGCCATCATCTCCACCATCAGTTACGGACTTCTCCCCAGATGCAGCAGGAAGGTTTCAGTACTGCAGACACACAGAATGAACCCTAAGACACGACGGCCATGAGCAAAGAGCACCCAGTGACCTCCACCCAACCATCTAACCATCTGAACCCAAAGGGTGCAGCCCATCCTTCCACTCCATGCACCTTGTGCACATCTCACATTTCTCACTGCTCAGTATCATCCACTGTGTGCCAATTATAGAATAACAGAATCATTTAGGTTGGAAAAGACCTCCAAGATCATGAAGCCCAACCTTTGTCCAACATCTCTGTGACCCCTAGACCACGTCTCCAAGCAGCACATCTACTCATTTGTTTAACACAATTACTTCCTAACTCGTTAATTGCTGTATTCACATGATAACTGTTGGTATTTTTGGTAACCACACCATGAAAGCCAAACTGTACTGACTCATCCTTGCTGTCTCAGAGAGATGAGGGAAGCCTGATCATGATCTTGTTGGTGATATTGCTTTCTCCTCCTTCAAGGCAAAGGAAACAAGAAGGGAACGAGAAAAGATTACCAAGTCTAAGCTCTTCCCAAGGTCTCACCAGAAACAAAGCACAGATCAAATGCATCTTGCAAGTTTCCAAAAGCAGCAAACAGCAAAAGGGCTCTGTCAATCTCTTCACCACAGAATGAACATAACCCTGAAAACCCCTATGCCCACAGCCATTGTGTTTGACTCCAAAGTTCTCACAGGACACAAGTAAGAAGGCTGGCATTGATCCTTTATGAAATGTCTCACACAATTCTTCATTTTCTGGCCCTTCAAGAACTAATAGGCAGTTGGGTGATGGCCAAGACACGGAAGAGAGATTAAAGAAAAACCAAACAAGCAAGTGCGAGTCTTCTAGCAAATGAGGGGATAAAGATCAGAAAAACCCCTGCATGCTGCACACAGCTTTTAGTTATTTACCCACAACAACATACTCTCTTTCAAGATGTCCTCCATCTAAAGGAAATGAGTTGTCACACTGACAGTCCATCATTCCTGACTTCTTCCTTGGTGGGTAACTTCCAGGGTCACCAACCTTTACCAAGGAAAGCTTTCAAAGCCACTTAGATGTTCTAATTACTACCCAATACCTCAGCCTCTTTGATTTTTAATCTGCTTCTGTTAAAACTTCAATTTTCTTTCACTAATTTCATAGAATCCTAGATCACCTGGTTGCCCTGCATGTGCCATGTGATGGCACTCAAGATCACAGAATCATAGAATGGGTTTGGGTTGAAAGGGATCTCAATGATCATCCAGTTCCAACCCCCTGCCATGGCAGGGACACCTCCCACTAGACCAGGTTGCTCAAGGCCCCATCCAGCCTGGCCTTGAACACCTCCAGGGATGGAGCATCCACAGTTTCCCTGGGTAACCTGTGCCAGGGTCTCACCACCCTCACAGTGAAGAATTTCCTTCTAATTTCCAATCTACACCAACCCTCTTCCATTTTGAAGCCATTACCTGTTGTCCCATCACTGCTCCACTTCTAGCCTTTCAGGCTATCACTCTTCAGTCTAACATTTTATAACATAAAACTGGGTTAAACAAAAAAAACACACCCTCAAAACACCCAGTTTGGTGAAAAAGTTCCTGTATTTCATATATTTGCAAAATGCTTAAGCACACAACCTTCAAAATTACAGTAAAAATGCAGAATGTTTATAAACATTTAACAGTTAATATACATATAAACATATAAACAGGTGTTTTTTCATCCTGAGCATCCAGAAACAAGTGCTTTTTCACATTATCAAACTGAAATTTTGCACTACATTAAAACTTCTAATGCATTTCAGGAGTTAGCTGATGAACCACCATTCTTTTTGTTGAAGTGATAAGACTTTTATATCCCAAGTGACTAAGCAGACAAAGATGTCTATATAATGCTCCTCAGAAGTACAGCCTAAGTGATGCATCTGTTCCCAGTGACAATCAACCAATAGGTTTGCGTCACTCCCTGACCAAAATAGTTCTGAAAGGCAGATGAAGTGATTTGAATTGTCTGTATTAAGGCCAGTTAAACTATGGGAGAGGTTGGGCAAGGAGCTGACAAAATCCAGAGGTTCACAGCAGTCTCTTACATGAAGGAGCAGTCCCAGACTCCAGCAAGACACACAATGGTTTCCCAAATGCTACTCAATACATTGGTTTTGTTGCTTTCTTTTGCTTCTGGGATATAAATATCAATAGTAGGGGATTTTAAAGTGCAACATTTTAGTTCCACCTTGTACCAAGCTCACAGCATGCAGGCTCACCTCAAAAAAGCAGGTTAGTGTCTGTGTTATCCATCCTATCAGACAAGGACTGAATTTGGAACTCATCTTCAAATGTGGATATTGAAATAGTATGCACAGAAAAACAAGAGCACTAAGTATTTATTTGTAAACATTACTTGTACTATGCACTTTTCACTGAATCCCAGCATGGTGGGGCTGGAAGGGCCTTCTGGAGATGATCTGCTCCAGCAGCTCCCCCAGAGCAGGGGGCCCAGCAGCGTGTCCAGGCCCCTTGGGAATCTCTCCAGACAAGGAGACTCCACAACCTCTCTGGGCAGCCTGGCACAGGCTCCAACACCCTCACAACAAACAACCACCTCCTCCTGCTCACATGCAACCTCCTGCCTTCCACTTGGTGCCCGCTGCCCCTTGGCCTGTCCCTGGGCACCACTGACAAGAGGCTGGCCCCAGCCTCTTGCCCCCACCCTTTAGCTCTTGCGCAGCATTGATCAGATCCACTCTTATTTTAATTGTAATCCTCTCTTAAGATATTTCATTTCAGATGAAAACATCTATGTGCACACATACACATACACATACCTATTGTGACACATCTCCTGCAAACCTGCCATATTTTTCTGGGTTTCCTGCCATTATGTACATTTTAAACAACACAAGCTTTGCACCTAAAAGATTATCATCTGTCTCGATACTACCTGTGTATTCCTATTCCATTTGGATCTTAAAAAAGCAGAGAAAAAAGCTTGGAAAATTAACAGCTGTCCCTTTGATTTACAGTAACAGAAGCTGAACAGGGATTTGACACAGATGGGGAGAGCACACACAGTAGAGTGCTTAAATAAAGCACACTGAATTACTCCACAGCTCCCTTTCGTACAGATAGGAGCAGCTCAGACTTGAGCTGATCCATGTGTTCCATAAAGCATCAGGGTTCTGTGGGTAGGGTTGTCTTGGCCCATGGCAGAGACCTCCCACCACCTCTGGAGCAAACGCCAGCTCCACAGAAGGTGACACACACCCAGATGTGTGAGGAGGAAGGGTCTGCTTGACTGGATCCCATAGGAGCCTAGAAAATACTCTGCACAGGTTTCACTCTGCAGAGTGCTAAGGAACAACAGTTACCTCAGCAATTAGCAGTGAATATCCCTCCCTGCTATTATGCATTAGTGAAATCTTAATTTATTACGCTGCACTGACTTCCTCCCGGGGAATAAAAAGTCATTACCAAAGCTATCACTGAGATGACTGTTCTGCAGAGCTATCCAAGAGTCTCAGATGTCTGGCAAGAAAATACGTCATATATTGCAACTACCCAAACTTTTATGGTACTTTCACACTTGTGATAAAATATGCCACAGAGTTTGGAAAAAAATGCACAAATTTCTACTTCATTCATTCATTTCCCTTCCCTCCTTTAAGAAGTTCAGTCCTTTTCTCCTATGTATTAGAAAATGCAGAAAGATTTCTCTGAAAACAGACATCTGAAGTGAAAAAGAAAGAAATCACATGTATCAGAGGAGGAATGCCTCCTACTACGCCTCTCAATCTCATTCCTGAAGTAAAAATGCATCTATAAAAAGCAAACTGAATCACAGAAATGCTGTTGCCGCATAACTTCTAAACCACCAGAATCAGTCATACAATACCCAAATGCATTCTGAAGTCTGGAGTATAAAAAAGGATGCCCAATGGCTGCTAAAACTTTAGAAGTTGTTATCTGGGGGTCTTTTCTTCATGTGAGAAAGTTGGATGCTGAAAACATGTAACTGTCCATCAAGATTTCACAAGGTCATTGTATCAAAGAAGAACTTGCAAATAGAACCATAAACTCATACACCAAAAATTTATGGGAGTAGTCTTAGAATGTTCTTCTGAGACAAACCAAAGTGTTAATTTAACATGCATATGGATTTTTAAGGGCACAAATATCTATACACATAGCTCACCTGCTGTTACACTCATTCAGTGCTACCACACCATTCTTGACCTTGGTGCTCGACAAATCAACTGATTTATCTCAGTGGATCTGTTAATTCCTTCCATTAAATCTTGCCTAAAACAGGAGACTTTTCAGGAAGCTACATCCTGAAAACATGTTCCAGTTCTATCTCCAAATGGTAGAATCAGAATGGTAGAAAGACACNCTTGGTAGAGTTACATTAATGGTTGAACAGTATGACCTTAAAGGCCTTTTTCAACATCAATGATTCTAAGATTCTATGAAAGTAATGGGAAGCCAGCATTTGTGTGCTCTGTTAATTGTTCTCCCCTGCCAATGTTAATTCACTTGTATCCCATTAGCCATTCATGTTAAATCACTTCTATCTCTGTGTCTCACTCCCAGCTCTGTAATATCACCTCATAATCCTCTGTAAGCTTCTGGAGCCTCATCCTCACAGAGCTTAGTCCAGACCATTGTTAAGTATCTCAGGGCTTGGCTGACAGACTTCTGCCCAATTTTCTAGCTGTAAGTAAGAGTGAAGATGAACAGCAACAGTCTCAGTATTTCTAATCTGCCCAAATCTTTTATGCTCTTTTCCTCCTTTATTTCTATTGACAGAAACACTTTCTTGAGTTTTAGAAAGTTTACAGAATGAGAATGAATTAAAATCATTCTTTTGCAAGGAATTCTTTGAATCCAACCAGCAGGTAAAAAAAAGAAATCAATTATATTAGAGAGGCATGATACTGATTTTCATCATTGCTTTAAATCTTTTTTCCCTGTATAATATGAGTTGGCAAACAATCCTAAATACAGAAAAGATAAGTTAATCAGAACTTGTCTTTAAATCACTCCATTATTTTAGAGGAGCATAGCAAGTGACCAAGCATTGGAAATGTTTCAAGGAATGCAAATGAGGGTTCTGCTTCCAACAGTTATCCAAAAATTCCATTAATTTTCTCCATAATTTTCTTATGCGCTCATGATAAGAAATCATGATTAAAGTCTCAGTGAAACAAATTATGGGGGTTTCTTGAACAAGACAGCAAATGCTAACTCATATATGCCTGTCAGTACCCACTACAGAGAATACTCTTCAAACTTGTTAAACAGGAGAAAATCTTCTCATGAAGCAACTATTAAATCATTACGATGCTTCTCTTTCTACCCACACTGCATTTAATGAAGCTATTTTAAGTCTCTATGAAAAACCATGAGGAGAGATCATCAGAATTCACAATTACTGCTTTGCTTCACCCACACATCGTACCTACACTGTACTTCCTCCACTCATCAGAGGACCGACCTCAGAGCCAATGTCCTGGTCTTAGATGTTCCTGCAAAGGACCAGCATTCAGCTACTGGTGAAGACACCTAGAGAGCTCAAGTATTATTTCCAGCTTTAGTATAGTGCCAGTTTAACAAATAATGTCAAAGCATATACACAGGAGACCTAATGGATCACATAATTACAGTTGCTGTGGTTTTCCACAAGAAAAACTGCCTATATGAGAAGTCCAAGAAGGTCAAGAGAAGACCATGCTGTAAGAAGCCATGCCAGAAGTCCTGCGAGGACACTGATTCTGCTTCACTGAAACCTAAATGCCAACATTTAACTATTTCACTGAAGTCTGTCACAACTTGCAAACTACAGTGGCTGCCTATTCATCAAAATGACCAGCCTGACACTTTGCCATAAGCTTCTGGCACCTGACACCAGCTACTTAATGCACTCTTCCAACAAAGTTCTTCCAAACAGGAGGGAGGAAAGGAGAGAATTTTCCCTTGACATACCAAAATAGTGACAGGACAAGGGGTGATGGTTTTAAACTGAAAGAGGGAGATTTAGACTGGAGAGAAGGAAGGAATTTCTGACACTGAGGGTGGTGAGAGCCTGTGCCAGGTTGGCCAGAGAGGTGGTGGCTGCCCCATCCCTGGCACCATTGCAGGGGAGGTTGTTTGGGGCTCTGAGCAACCTGAGATAGTTGCAGATGTCCCTGCTCCCTGCAGGGGGGTTGGACTGGATGAGCTTTAAAGGTCCCTTCCAACCCAAACCAGTCTGTGATTCTATGAAAAACCTCAATCACTGCACTGATGCCTGAGGCCTCTCTCCTAAATAAGAAGCAAAAGCACTCCATACATTACAAAATGTTATTATTATTCAGTTTCAGCTCAGTCAGTAGCTGCCACGCTGCTTCCAGCCTTCCAGAAGAAGAAAAAGCATCACCCCACTTCAATTTTGCTGCCAGGTACTGAAAGGGCCATGAATATGATATGGGATAGCTCCAAACCCCTCCTCCAGAACATGTTTTGAAACACTCCAACAAAGTAGTGTTCTTATGAGTCACAGATGCTACAGAAACTCTGAGAAGTACCCTCCAGTACAAACTACTTGAGCATTTTATTGAAGCAACTATATTTAAAGTGTTCACGTTATTGCCACTCATCTAATGAAACTCCAGTACTTTCAGTCCTACAAGCCACTAAATCCTTGCAAGAACAGTTTTTCCTCAACTATCCATTCTTTTCCAGTCACAGCACTGTTTTATTATCCAAAACTAATTCACACAGCATTTAATAATCTTGAATTAAACACTGAATATCAAAATAATTTGATACTTAAAACCTGCATTCCACAGAAGCGAACTTTGTAAGATAAAAGTGCATGAATTACCCGTGAAATAGGAAGCAAGAACAGAGTGATGGAGGCAAATAAGCACTGAATGAAATAAAGTAGTAGATTTAAATCCTAAAGGGCTGTTTGCTTCTAAATTGCACTTTAATAGCATATATATTTTATATATTTAATAGCTATATGGTAATGTATTTCTTCTGAACTGCTGTCTCCTCCGCGTTACTTACTAAATTACAGAATTATGTTTAAATGTATTATCACTAAAATGGTATTAAGCTGCAAATTACCTCTGAAATTGTCCCATCTTTACAGGACAACTGGTGCTTGCTGCTTAAATAAAGGACCAAAGGGGGAACTCTGTGGATGGCAGATGTCAGGAACAGCTCCTTCACCTCCACCTCCTGCTGCATCTTTATCAATGATCTTGATGAGGAGATTTGAGGCTCCCTCAGTAAGTCTGCAGAACACACCAACTTAGGTGGGAGTGTAGATCTGCTCGAGGGCAGGAGGCCCTTCAGAGAGACCTGGACAGGCTGGACTGATGGGCCAAGGCCAATGGGATGAGGTTCAACAAGACCCTTGGGTCACAACAACCCCATTCAAAGCTATAGACCTGGGGAAGAGCGGCTGGAGAGCTGCTCAGCAGAAAGGGACCTGGGGATGCTGGTGGACAGCCAGCTAAGCATTAGCCAGTGTGTGCCCAGGTGGTCAAGAAGCCACCAGCATCCTGGCCTGTATCAGGAATGGTGTAGTCAGCAGGACTAGAGAAGTGATTGTCCCACTGTACTCGTGCTGGTGAGGCCACAGCTTGAGCACTGTGTGCAGTTTTGGGCACCACAGGACAAGAGAGACATTGGGGTTCTGGAGAGGGTGCAGAGAAGGGCAATGAAGCTGGTGCAGGGTCTTGAGGATAAGTCTTATGAGGAGCACCTGAGGGAACTGGTGGTGTTTAGTGTGGAGAAGAGAAGGCTGGGGGGAGACCTCCTGACTCTCTACAGCTACCTGAAAGGAGGCTGTAGTGAGGCAAGGGTTAGTCACTTCTCACAAGTCACACTTGGTAGGACAAGAGGAAATGGCCTCAAGTTACACCAGGAGAGGATTAGGTTGGACATTAGGAAAAACT
Source organism: Brachypteracias leptosomus (assembly GCA_013401335.1). Classification (NCBI taxonomy): domain Eukaryota; kingdom Metazoa; phylum Chordata; class Aves; order Coraciiformes; family Brachypteraciidae; genus Brachypteracias; species Brachypteracias leptosomus. Next base: position 12,775 of record VYZX01017254.1, on the reverse strand, counting down.
TGTATACCAAAAGGGTTGTCAAGGACTGGAACAGGCTGCCCAGGGAGGAGGTTGAATCCCCATCCCTGGCTGTATTTAAAAGCCATCTAGGTAGGGTGCTCAAGGGTATGGTGTAGAAGTGGCCTGGTAGAGATAGATCATGGTTGGACTCGATGATCTTAAAGGTCCTTTCCAACCACAGTGATTGTGTGATTCTGTGAGTAAGGTGATGGTGCCACAGCAACTTTCCAGTCAAACCTCATAGTAAATCCTCACACCCCTGTCACACTGCAGCATCACAGAGCAACTGGAGACCCAGGAGCTCTGCCAGGGGAGGACTCCCCCATGGACCACAATCCCCAGGTGGCAGCATGCCAGGTCTGTGGGCACCAAGACCACGGGGAGGAGGGCACAGGGACCTGACAGAGCCCGAGATCAGCTGCACTGCCGACAAAAGCCAGTCCAAAAATACATGTGTGGGTTCCTTGGTGCCCACGGTGCCACCACCAGCAGCAGCCACACTCAGCTCCTCACAGCTGAGCACTGTCCCCAGGGATGGCCACAACACTGCTGAAAGCCACAAACTGCTCTTTTTATAACCCAAATGTAAAATAACCCAAGTATCAAGAGGAGGTAATTACTCACTCAAGCATCAGGGCTCAGCTCTTCACATCTCTTAATTAGCTGCCACTAAAAATATAAATTCCTCATGTGAGAATGACATTTGATAGCCCTCAATTACAGATAATATAGGAAGCCCAATTAAAAAAACCACAATAAATTGATCCAAATGCTCTGCTACTGACAATGGCAACGTGTGTTCTCCACCCCTTAACCTTGGTACTACGAGTCACAGAGATCCCAAAACTTGAATTAGGCACAATAAATTCATTTGATAAAAAAAAGTCAGTGAGATTAAAAACCATTGTGGGAGTCTGAATCAGCCAAGAGAATGAACCAACGACTGGAATATTCATAAATCAAAAATTAAAGTGATGTCATTGCTAATTTCAGCATGTGATGATATTATTATTGTATTTTCATGTGGGCTAGCTTTACAGCTCAGTTAAACTCTGCTGAGATTACAGCTCCACTTAAAATAAAAAAGAAACCTTTGAAATGTATGGTTCTTAAATTAATCCTTTTACTCTGGTGTGACTTTTGATTGAGAGAACAGTGTAGGACTTTTTGGCTTTGGAAAGGTATGGGTAGCTAAAGAAACTTTAAAAGGGGCAATTAGATTTTAGCCTTTATTTGAAGTACTAATGGAAAATGACAGTAATTTCCAAAAATATTTATTTCTTCCCTGTCTTCATTGTCCATGCCTTTCCAGCCAACTTCAATAATAACCAAGTCAGCACTGAAACACAAAGGTCACAGTGGTCTAAGAATTTTTTAAAAATTTAAAAAGGTTTTTTTAAAAAGATGTTTTCTTGTTATATTTTCCTATTAAGAATTCTGATTTTATTAGACTGCAAAAAGTATAAAAGGCAAAAAGCATTATTTAAGCAAGACTGTCAGAAAAATCTCTTATATTCACTGCTGATTATTCCAAAAGTACAAATTGAATTACACTTATAATGAAAACACGAAGTCTCCATAGCTCATTTATTCTGTATAGAAACCTGTATCATTTCTTCAGAAATAAGCTTACCTTGTAAATTATACTGCTAATCCATCAAATTCACACGGTAGAGTAGGTACAGTTTTATATTCATTAGGGATTTGCTTAAAAACCTGACAATCTGGCACAGTTTGTACTCAGCATAACAGGACAGGTTAGAAGGAAAATTGAATCAGAGAGACGAGTTCAAGGCAGTGAAGATAAAGAAAACTGACAGCACAGCAATAAAAGGACACTCGATTTTTTCAATATCTGGCTTATAACTCACCAAGCTCATCTATTTTGCTTCAGCACTGGTACCTTCAGGATTATACACTAAAATGAGATTTCTGAAGTGTTTCTTCCATAAATATTTAATTGACTGTGGACACATTATGGAGCTTTTGGATGCAAACAGAAATTGCAGCACACCTACACAGAGTCCTTGGGAACACCACGTACCAAGGTACAACAAAGTGCAAGAAACCTTGGGAAATGTAACCAGCAGCCCAAAACTCAACTTCTTCTTCAGCTGAACACCTCCAGATGGACACTGAGAACACATTCACTTGGAGTTTCTGCTAGACAGTGATTCTGTCCTCTTCCACCAGTGCAGATAAGCGCATGGAGATGGATTTTGTGAGCTGTTCTTTCAAAAATTTTATTTTGGCTTGAATTTTGAGCCCCTGTGTGCACCATTATCTGCCTGTTACTGACCACATTGGAAGGTCCTGCATTATCTTTAAGGATTCAGTTACTCCTTTCATCTTACATGTTTTTGATGGTTGCTTCTCCTTCCTTTTCATTAGGAGGCTGAGTTCAGGGAGTGCAAGTCACCTTTCAAACATAAAGTGATGTGTAAGGGGACCTAATTCATTGCTCTCTCATTCTCTCACTCTGAAATTTAAAAGTTTATATGAACTGAACAGAGATGCACCACCTAGAAAGGGAACACAAAACCAGCAAGTGCAACATTAAGGACAGAGAAAAATCACAGCAATGTTATGTTTGTGAAGTAATCATAACTAGCAAGTTATGTGCATCTTCAATATTCTGTAAATAAGTCTTGTCATATGCCTTACAAAGACAAATCTGCTCAGAAGAGTCAATCTTCTAATTATCAGCTTTCTCCCACTAGCTCAAAACCAGCATTTGTGGTGTTTGAACACACTATTGATTCAAAACACCCAAAAATGCAATGAGCCACTGAAGAGAATACACATTCAGGACCATTTGCCTAACTGAAACATCAACTAAAGCTGCCTTCAGAAGATCACTGGCTGAGGAAAATTAAACAAATCAACCCCAACTGCTCCCAAATACACCCACAAAGCAAAACAAAGAAGTGCTCATTCAGAGGACATTTGGATTTGTTCCATCCCCCATAGGCACCAGCTTGTCAGTTCCTGGGGTCCTTGTTAGCACTTCAGGAACTACTCAGAGAGAAGAGATTTTTAAGCTGTTCCTGAGAAAAGCCCTCCAGGTACCAGTCTCAATGGGATGCAGAATATATCGACCTCTGTGGTGGCCACAAAAGCTTTTATTCCTCTCTTGGTCAAGCTTTTGATTACCCAAACTCCTCATCAACTTTTTGCACTTTCTTACTCCTCAGGACAGTCCAGGTGGTTTCTTGCTTTATTTTTTGGCTTCCTTTTCCACCAGGAAACAGGCACACTCAACCATACAAAACACAACCTCAATTATAAGGATATTCCAGAATATTAGCTGCTCACTTGATTCTTTTCACTTCAAACACAAGTAGGCAATTGCTCTTATCTCAGTTCCCACATGAACTCCCTCAGTCCCCTCCATCTTAATTATACACTCTTTGTGTTACCTGGTTCTGATTAAACTAAAGTACTTGCTGAGATTTTGAAGACTAACTCATGAAGACAGGAAAATAAAGAGGAGCCGTTCACTGACCTCAGAAAAGCCTGCTCTCATTTTCACATCTTGCCTTCCCATTTTACTTCCACAGACACCTTCAAGATGTCCTTCCATAGGAACACCTAATAGAGTCTTCCTCAACAACAGCCATATAATAAAATTATAATTAACTTTTAAATACACTTCCTTGTTAAAATAGAAAAAAAAGGAAATGAAAAAACACCCTTTATTGTGTTAGATCTCTTTCTTTCAGCTCAGCAAAGCCACTGGCTCTCAGTAGGGATGTGCTCTGCCTGGCATTATTCATCACTGTCAACTCAGCTTTATCACAGGGATTTAACCTCGAACAGAGCAGGACAAAACACGCACAAAAATACACCTGGTACAAAGATGGATGCCCAGCTCAAGACCATCTCAATACTCAAACTCACCATGCTGAGGTCTGTGCTTCCCTCGTTTATTTCTCAAGGTCAAAAAGGCTGATCTAACAAATAGGTCAAGCCCTGGATTCAAACACATCCTCTGTGTGATATCATGAAATAAATATACCCTCTGACAGAGTGATTCAGGGTGGTTTAGAAGAACAGTGTTGAAGATGATGTGAGGAGAAGTATAAGGCACTGTGGCAGGAATCCTCATCTCCACCACGTCTCTCATTGATATCCTCTGGTAGGGGAAACATTAATTCATTTTGCTCTTCCCTGCTCCCAAAAGGGCAGGAATGAGGAAAAAGAGACTAATGTAGTGGGGCAGCTGACGTCATGACCAGGCTCCCTCCCCCACTCCAGAAATCCTGGCTTGGGAGTATACTTCCATTCAGAGTTTTTTCAGAAAACTCACAGACGAGTCATAATGACTATTTTTAGTAACATGGAGTAAAATTTGTAGTAAATATAAATAGAAAGGTGAGAAATTTAAATATGAGCATGATTTTACTTTAAAAAAAGGAGAAATATTCCTGGATGGAAAATCTATTCTAGAATATCTTCTCATAAACCAATCTTGGCAATTAGAAGTATTTAAGAAACAGTTTACAATGTCTCTTTGGGTATAGCTTTTTAGAGTTTCTCCAGAGTAAATTCCTGTAAAAAACATGTAAATAGCTCAAAACTTTAGCCATTTAGAATAAATGGCATAAAAGAGGTGAGAGAAGAGACTAGTCTACACAGGCAGAGTAGCCAAGCCCATGAAGCACCATGTGTACTGCAATTTTTGCCATAATTTGGCAGAGAAATACAATATTCTCTAAATTATACAATATCTAAAAGCAACAATATAAATAAAGCAGAAAAACAGCTTTTGAAGAAGTATGTGTATTAATATCATTCTGTCCCTTAGTGTGATCTGGAGAATGATGGAGGAGCTGTGACCAGCAGGAGGAGGAAGGTCACTGCCCTCAAGAGCACAGGATTTCATCAGAAGAGAGGAGCAGGTCATGGGACAACGACAGTTAGGTATCTTCCTATCACTCTGTTCTCACTGTTTAACAGTTTAATCCTTTTAAAAGCAGAGTATCCTCCATTCTGGATGCATGTTCTGTTCTAGGAAAGGGATTAACATCATTAACATTATTTGCCAGGTAGTCATGGATAAATCCCACATAACAATGCTCTCCCCATTTCCATACCTCACCGTGAGCACGTACAACTTCTGCATCTCACTTGTTCTACTTATTTCTACTTTATTCTAAATTCATGTCCTACCTGATGTGAACGATGATGTTATTAGGCAAAAATAAACCATAACATCAGATACAGCCACTGCAGATTAGCACAGTTCAACAAGGGCTCTGTCTGACTTTGAGCCACCCTCCATGGATGAGGGGCAGTCACCCAGTGGTGAAGAAGTGCTTTTCTTCAGTGAAGAAAGCAGAGAGCAGTCCACACAGGCTGTCTACAGGCATGGTGTACTCCACCCTGGGGACACCCCCCTGCAGTGCTGGGGACACCTCTGGAGTCCTCAGCACAGCAGAGCCATGGAGCTGGGGGAGCGGGGCCAGAGGAGGCCCCAGCAATGCTGGGAGGGCTGGAAGCCTCTGCTGGGAGGCCAGGCTGGGAGAGTTGGGCTTGGTCAGCCTGGAGAGGAGAAGGCTCCAGGGAGACCTTCTGGTGGCCTTTCAGGGCTTCAAGGGGCCTGTCAGAAAGATGGGGACAGAGTTTTGAGCAGGGTCTGTTGGGNGCTGAGGGTGGTGAGAGCCTGTGCCAGGTTGCCCAGAGAGGTGGTGGCTGCCCCATCCCTGGCACCATTGCAGGGGAGGTTGTTTGGGGCTCTGAGCAACCTGAGATAGTTGCAGATGTCCCTGCTCCTTGCAGGTCTTTAAAGGTCCCTTCCCACCCAAATCATCATATGATTCTACAGCAGTATGGACTTTGCAGGCTGAGCAACATCATCAGGTAAGTGGGTGACCTGCACCATAAAATCATCACAGAATCACAGAATGGTTTGGGTTGGATGGGACCTTAAAGATCATCTAGTTCCAATTCTCTTGCCATGGGCAGGGACGCCTCCCAGTATAAGGTGGAACATGATCAAAAGATTGACCAAATTCTCAGTACTGCCAGAAACCCCTCAAAATACAAACAGTGCATGTACCTCCATCTCACTTTATAGTCTTCATATCTGATAAGAAGTTTTGCCAAAATAAATGAACTTCTGTTCCCCCACACATTTTCTTTGTTCCAGCAAAATACTAGGCCTGTTATTTGATCAGTCAGTAACAACTTGCTGGTTTTGATGCTGAATTCTTTCATGTCTTTCTGAAAACATGATAGATCTTAAAAGTGCTAATTTCGTATTCAAGTTTCGGAGGCTCCATCTGCCTCCATGTACAACCAAGTAATTCATCTGCAGCTGTTTAACCACCAAATTTAGTCCTCAAATTTGGTTTGTCGTTGACTAAACACTAAGACAAGTTTATGTCATACCCAACATTCCTTTATATATGGTCTAATATGTTCAAGTACCAAACAGACCAATTTAGGGCCCATATTTACCTTCCACATAAACTTCATTCACTTGAATATTCTCCTCAGTCTTCAATATAGAAAACAGGAAAATATTCACTTCACTCCCTTCCTGCTGCACCTTTTTTTTTTTATTATAGTGAACATTTGGTGTGTGTTTGCTGAGTTTCCCATTTAACATAAAAGGATAGACACACACCGTGGTTTGATACCCAAACATCACCTCAGGCAAATGAATAATTTTACTTACAGAAACACTCTTCTTGGCACTAGGAGTTGCAGCATCGTGCTTGGACAGAAATAGAAACACGAGCAAAACTGCAACAACAGTCCCCATTCTAAGTAGTTTTAGAGACAACAGAAAACTTGTGGAAAATAAGTCCCAGGAATTAGGGAAGACAAGAATATAATGCACTGTCTCAACTGCTATGGGTTTGACTACAAGATGGTGCTGCAAGAAGTGAGCTCTAAGTGAGATGTTACACTTAGGACCATAATATCTCACATCCACGTAACAGCTAAATTATTAATTTAAACCATAATTTAATACTCAGTCTATATCATGCAGAGGAATGCAGAACTGAGAAATACTGGAGAAAAAAAACCCAACCAACCAGTCTACTTCTAAGGAACCTAAAAGTTTAATGCTACAGAAAAGGAGAATAATGCAGGAAAGGCTTTGTCAACTACAATAATTCAGAGCTATAACAGGGTATTTTGCCTGGAAAAACATAAATAAAGGGTGGAACTGAATTGAATTCAGTAGTCAACCAACCCTGGAGGCTGCTGGGTTAAAGCAGACTGCACAGTCCCAGTCTCCTGGGATCATACCCCACACAACAACCATGGATCTAAATAATGCTACTGAAACATTATTGTCTAATCTAAACCAATGCAGATTTCTGCAGCTGTCTTTATGGGTTTTCTGCACCTCTTCATTTACTTGTGACACTCTCAACTCATGGCAAAGCATCTTCTAAGAGTTTGGTGCTTTACCAGATAAAGTGCAACACAACTGAAATGTAAACGTTTTCCTCTATATTCAATGAGAGCAAGGTCTCCTACTTTAAAGAAATAAGCCTTTGAGTTGGTAACAGGAATTGTTTTAATTTACACTAGTGGGCGTACTACTAATAGAATGACATTTAATTATCTGTATTTGCAATAAAACTTAATAGTTTAGCATAGCCAAGAGCATTAAAAAAAATGCATTACTCACTGTATAATACTAAAATATATATGTAAAAAATCCATCAGGAAAGTTAGCTGAAAAAAATAAGTAGTTGGTAAAGGTGTTCAAAATTCCTGTCAAAAATTATGGGGTGCCTGCAAACACTTCCATGGTATCTTAAAGTTAATCTCTCCAGGCAAAGAAGTGCCAAAATAAAACACTCATTCAAATTTACCTTCTGATGAGTATTATCCAACAGGCATTCTAACTATTTTTTCAGCACATTATTGTTGCAGAAATCCCATGATGAATTAAGGTATCCATGTTTTAGGGATGGGATTTTTCTGGAACAATGAACTCTGTGATACTGGTGAAAATCAGAGCCCAGCACTCCAAGTTCTGAAGAAAAGCAAAACACCCTCTAGGAATTCTGCAACGAAGTAAGAAAGTATTTTGTCAGCATTTAACTACTTTAACCTTATCCGTGGCTCTGCTCTTGACCTCCTTTTCCTACCTGCTTCCCAATCTCCATTTTTTCAGAGATAAAGGATTTACAGAAAAGCATCAATCACAGCACCCCCAGCTCATTCCAAGCTACTCAGTGTGACTTCAGTAAGTGTGGCATGATACCACAAGGAGCTAAAAATAAAAAGCACATGATCTTGTACCTAAAGATAATATAACTCATTTTTGAATGCTTGACTGAAATTATCAATATGCTTTAGTTTTTTAAATATTATAAAAACTATCTGCACAGTTGCATAACATGCCATATTTTATCACATTGCTATCTCCATGCACAGTTACTAACAAAATACTTTCAATACACATTTTATTACATATTACATATACTTTACATATTTATCTCATGTATTTTACATATTTATTTATTACAAATATTTTATTATTAGAAGTATATATGCAGCTAAAAAATAAAAAAAAAACTGATTTACTTCCAAAATTGGTCCTTCTAGCCTAATAGTGATCATACATTTTATAATTGTTAACAAGCGAGTATTCATCTTTACAGTGGTACTTTATGCCTATAGTGTATTGTGTTCCAATTAGCACACGAAGTACTTAATTAATTAAATCAGACAGCAATGGTGAGGCAGCAAGAACTCCCAGGAACACTGCAGAGTCTCATCATTATACAATAAAGTCTGACAGCTCTTAGACAAAGGAGCAAAGCCCGTGCTACCAAAAATCACATGTAAGCACCGTACTGACACTTTGCTTTCTACAGATTGAGTCATTCCTGACAAAAATCACACTTATTTGATCTGTGTGGCCAGCAGGAACCAGGAGCCTTCAGCCATGCCCCTGTCCTCCACAGCAAGACTCAGAACAAGCTACGAGATGAAACGTGAATGTCAACCAACAACAACAAAGGAATGTCTGAAGAGAACGCTTTTCCAGAGAACAATTAATCAATAAAGACAATATAACAGATAATACTATTTGATGAAAAAAATCCACGTAGGGTGCTCAGATACTTATGTTGAACAGCTGCCATATCTTGAGGGTTTGAGCATATGAACTCTGGTAAATTGTCATTATTTGAGCAGCTTATTGAACAACGGCAGGGAGAAAAGAAACAAAGGGAAACTGATAATCAAGGAAGCTCTGGTAAGAAGTTCTAAATGTGACTGTCTTCAAAACCCACCACTCAACAGCAGCACTCATTGCCCTACAAAAGCCTCAGCTGCCACAGCTTTCTCCTTCCCAAGTAAACAGGTCTGAATCTTGAATAATTACTTTTTTTAATGTTTTATCTGTATTGCAAAGGCTGATCAGAATGGAAAAGGTTGTGAATGTCTCTCCAGGGATGAACATTCTCCTGTGCACCACTGTCTCTGTGCATGGGCTGGAGAAGAAGGTGGTAGCTCAGCCAGTGGACTTATACTTAAAAAAGGTACTATTTAGGGAAAAAAAGGCCAAAGCTACATTCAGCCTTTCCTCACCATCTGGAGGTTGCAGAGGCTGCTTGAGCATCAAGAGGAATAGAAGAGCTTTGAGATGTTGTTTGTTTGGAAAGGAGGTTTGGGATGGTCGCTCCTTCCCCTACAGGCGAGTAATGATTTGCTGCTAGCACACAATGATCTCAGAACAGGCCAGATGCTCTTCTACAAAGTTAACATTTTTCTTTCTCTTTCTCCATCCATGTCCTCTGTGTTTCCACCATTTTTCATCCCACATACAGAGAACCTCCTTCAGAATTTATTTCTATTTTCTTACATAAAATGACAAGACTAAGAGATGACAATAATTTAATACTTTCTAGAGGAATCCTTCAGAAAGACTGGGTCTTCCAGTCTTGCAGAAGGTAGGAACATTAAAAAAGTTCAATGCTTCTAGAACAAAACACTTCAAAATAACAGCAGCAAGGGAAAAAAAAAAGTAATGAAACTTATGCCAAGCTTTTTTCACAAAGTGACACTTCATTCCTTGAACTGCTCTGGGGTCTTCTCTGTGCTTAAGACCCAAGTTTCATCTCAGGTGAGAAGTGTCCACCTCTGCTCATCCATTTGTGTTCGAAGCACACTCCCAACTAGGAAATGTTGGAGATCTACAACAATCTCTTGATGATACAAGTACTAGAAACAGCTATGGTAACTTGCAATTGCAAAAGAACCTAAACTATTAAGTAGGCTGAAACAAACCTCAACTGATTGATGTTTTACTAAGAGGCTTTTAGCAGTATGACCACCTGCACTCTTTCTTTTTCCTTTTCTTTAATGATAGCTGAGCTTTTCCAATGACAATTTGGTCTCAGTTTAAGGTGAGCTGAATAATAGAACTTGGTAGTACAGAAGTTACCAGAATTCACAGTAAAAAATTATTTGTTGAGTTACTTTAAATTAATGAAATCATCAAAAAACTCCACCTTCTCCAGAAGCACAGAATACCCTTCACATTCTGAATAAGTTTTCCTTTTTCTTAAGGAATTTCAGCTAATTAGTTCTGAGTAACTTCCAAAAGTTTCTTTCATAGAATGTGCACATTTTGTAACTTCTATGTTGAGTAAAATGCCTACCAGCAGCTGAAAAGGAGATTGCCATAAATCTTTTTTTCCCCTCTATATCTACACCCAGAATAAGACTTCTATTCAGTAATTATTAAGTACTGATTATGCAGTGAGAGAACCAAGATGTGCAGGAAAGAGCATTGCCATTTTCAGCACACAGACCTAAAATTTACCTCTTCACTTAGTTCTTGACCTCCCTTCAAATGAACTTTTCTCATAAACTGAAGTGTTTTCTCCAGATACTTTCCCTACATTAATACACCAAAACGCAGTAACAATCATTCCCATCTTGATTTCCCCTTGAAAAATGGGGTTTTACACCTAATGAAAGACTACTGAGTCTGGGAATAAAAACTCCTGAGACACTTACACACTCTACCTCATCTATAAAGCGTCTTCATTCCTAGGGGACCCGTGAAGACTATTAGAAAAACTAAAGTAATATTCTGTGAAAAACTATACAGTACAGCTAAAGATCTTATGAGTGCTCCACATTATGCTGAAAACAACATCCCTGTGAGTAAATCAGAGCCTCAGCTGCATGCTAATTAGCTGCTCCAGAAGTTCATCTTCTAACAATGAAGTGACTGGTGGTATTTGAGCTAAAATACATTTCCTACCTTCAGTGATGGACCCCTGTCCACGGCCAGCAGTGCTACCTACAGCATCTCCAGCACGGGACACGAGCTGCCATGCCTCAGGAACACTTGTCCCTGCTCAGACACAGGGATTATCCTGAGGCAAGGACTCAGTAAGCCCAGAGGAATGCGGAATTGCTCTGCAGCTAAGATGATTACAGCCAGATTTAGACACACCAGGGCCATGGGCAGCCATGGGATTGGAGCCTCCCGTGCAGAGGAACAACAGCTGGAGGGTCACCACCATCCCGTGGCTCACGCCGCGGCAATGCTCTGCTCCAGAGAGCACTGCATGTTTTCTCTGGCTCTAATTACTCATTCCCAAAGCCCAGCTGGAAGCAGACAGAGTATGAGTAGGCTATGCTAATTTTAGGACCTTAGATACACTGACTACAAATCTTCCAGGACGTTTTTTCTGCCCCCCAAAGAAACTCTTACAAAGTTTTTTGTGCTTCCAAGAAGAAAATCCTTGCACATAAATAGAAGCCACAATCATCAAAAAGACAAGAAGGACTATTGGAAAGAAGTACTTCATGAAGAGGGAGGAGAATCTGCATGAAGGGAATCATGAAAAAAGAGAAGAACTTGAGTTTTGATTCACTGCAGCAACATCTGCTTTTCTCCAGCCACCAATGAAACACACAACCCTGAATTAGTCCATGCCTCACTTCCACAAAATAAGGAGAAATTTAAGCACCTCTGACTGAGGTGTCACCTAAACTGACAACTAGGTAGGATCTGTCCTATTGTTGATGCTAGAGATGGAGGGTAACTGCTTTACCACTTCATATGGATTTGAGCACCTCATCCTGTGGTGCATGGAGGCACCTGTCATGTTCCAGCATCCAAGGCTCCAGAAACCTCAAGTTGATGCTCCCTGTAGTTGGAGGGAAAGCAGCCTCCCTTTCCACCTGCAGCATCTTCTCAGGTAAAGTTCTTCACCTGAGCAGCCAGAGATTCTGACTTAAAAGATTCCTGTGTGTGAGGAGCCTGAACTTGCAATTCCCATCTGAAAGGGAACTTCACACCATCAATCTAATAGCAAGTCAATTAGAAACAACCGATTCATGTGTTTGGACCAAGCAGATCAAATACAGAATCACAGAAACATTTAGGTCGAAAAGATCCTTAAGCTCATTGAGTCCAACTGTTAACCCAGCACTGCCAAGTCACCCCTAAACCATAGAATCATTAAGGTTGGAAAAGACCTCTAAAATCTTCGAGTCCAACCATCAACCCAACACTATCATGACCACCAGACCATGTCCTGAAGTGCCACATCTGTATGTTTGTTGAACCCCTCCAGGGGTGGTGACTCCACCACCTCCCTGGGCAGCCTGGGCCAGTCCCTGACCACTCTTGCAGGAAAGAACTTCTTCTTAATGTCCAACCTAAATCTTGAGGCCACCACCTCTTGTCCCCTTGCTTCTTCCTTGTGAGAAAGGACCAACACCCACCTCTCTATGACCTCCTTCCAGGAAACTGTAGAGAGGAATAAGGTCTCCC
>VYZX01017253.1:39147-56268 GCA_013401335.1 Brachypteracias leptosomus | reverse complement strand
TCAGTGTACATTTGCAGCCCAGAAAGCCAATCGTATCCTGGGCTGCATCAAGATAAACGTGGCCAGTAGGTTGAGGGAAGTGATTCTGCCCCTCTACTCCACTCTCGTGAGACCCCACCTGGAGTACTGCATCCAGTTCTGGAGCCCCTATTACAAGAAAGATAAGGACGTGCTGGAACGTGTCCAGAGGAGGGCCCCAAGGATGATCAGAGGTCTGGAGCACCTCTCCTACAAGGATAGACTGAGAGAGTTGGGGTTGTTCAGTCTGGAGAAGAGAAGGCTCCAAGGGGACCTTATTGTGGCCTTCCAATATCTTCAGGGGGCTTACAAGAAAGGGACTTTTTAAGATGTTGGGTAGTGGTAAGACTAGGGGGAATGGGTCAAAACTAGAGGTGGGTAGATTCAGATTAGACGTTAGGAAGAAGTTCTTCACCACAAGGGTGGTTGAGACACTGGAACAGGTTGCCCAGAGAGGTGGGGGAAGCCCCATGCCTGGAAATTTTTAAGGCCAGGCTGGATGGGGCTGTGAGTAACCTGATCTAGTGGGAGGCGTCCCTGCCCCTGGCAGGGGGGGTGGAACTAGATGATCTTTGAGGTCCCTTCCAACCCTGACAATTCTATGATTCTGTCATCTCAGGAGGGGTCTGGCTAAAGTGGCCCCAGACTTGAGCATCTCTCCAGGCATCTGCCCTGGGTTGTGGGCACTCCAACACACTCACTGTGAGGACTCAGTGGAGACTGATTACTGCCTGGCTCATGCAGCTCCTGAGATTGTGAAGAGCCCAGGGCCTGAATCTTGCAGTGGATATTCACAAGCAGAATGGGGTCTTTGGGCCAAACAGAAACCCAAACACCTGCGAAATGCAGTGCTCCTCAGCTCGCTTTGAGTCTTGTGCTAAGCCCTGACTGCTCCCAGCTGTTTTTACCACCTGCTAATCCAGCTCATTTTGTCTGAACTGGAGGTATACCTTCTGCCTTATGCAGCTTCTGCCTCTGCTTCCTTTGCCTATTGCAGGCTGAGGACCATGACTACCAAAGCCCTGCTCGTGGAAGTCAGTGCAGGCCAGCGTAGGTGCACAGATCAGAGCACAGCACTGTCAAAGCCTGCAAAACACCCCTTTGGTCCTATGCTGGCCAATTATATTTGTTTTTCTTTTATAACATCCAGGAGCCTGGTCTTGAAAAAAGAATGTTGCCTAGTTTGTACAACACTAAATGTGAGAAAGGCAGACTCAGCCCAGAAGAGTTTACAGTTGACATCTCTAGCTCTAACACAGCAGATCAACACTGGTTCCTACATGGCCTGTAGATACTGAAGTGTGACTGAGGGTGAAGATTGTGCAGCAGCAGAAAGCAGCGTACCAAGGGTACTCTTTGAAGAACAGTAGGGAGCGGAGGGGTGACACCAGGCCTGAGTCCCAGTGATGCTGCAGGAGTACCTCTGGGTAGGACATACTGTTGGTCACATGTTCTTACCAAGGCACTCAGGAGAGTCTGAATATATATATATTTACAGGATTGACAACAAATTAGTTAAACACAATCCCAGGAAACAGATTTCTGGAGATGCTTGGAGGGATGGTGTGGGCAAGCATATGCTAATACAGCCTTTTCTGTCCCTGTTTTTTGGTGACTAGAAGGTTTCATTCCTTTGGAGTTCTTCATCCATCTCTGTTAGCTTTGTGTTGGCCAGGCCATTTCATTAGCACACTGAATGCATTTACAGAGCATGAAATGAGACAAGAAATATGTATGAATGTTTTTATGAGTGAAAGCATTCCCTCTTAACATTGTTGCAGAATTACTGAAGCATCTCCTGCTTCCCCTATGTGCAACCCAGAGATGTCTTTATTTTTTCCCATTCCTCTCTTATGGCATTTCTACACACCCTTGAGATGGTAGGTGGGTACTCAGAGCAAGCAGAGCATCATACTCTGCTGGAGGGGGTCGCTTCTTTTCCTGTTACCCCACTATTTTGTTATGCATTTGCTAGTCTCTGGTAGGCATTATCTCTCTCATGGTGTGCTCAGGCTGGGAACCTTGAGATAAACCTGAAAATGCTCTGCTTTGTTATGTTGGCATTTGTAACTTGTGGGTGGCAGGTTATGTAATGTGCTGGTTTGTATCCGCTCAGTTACAGTGATTAGGTATCAAATGACTGTGGTTATTTTTGCTTTTAAAAACAACAGAGAGCTATAATGGGCTCTCACAAAAGACAAATTGTGTTTCTTCCCCTTTGTTGCTGACTGGAAGCAATTCTTTATGGCTTCCCATATGTTTTGAATAGTGTCTTCCTTCTGGAAGGAAGATGACTGGGGTCATCTGCAAAGCTGAAAACACATTTTTATTAGCCCATTGTACCATGAAGGCTTTTTGTTGCTGAAGACCTTCCTGTGCAAGCCTCAAAAATCGCAAACAGGTGTGTGCAATTGCAAACTGCCTCCTGGATGCTGGCAGAGATGGCTGTTGTTGCCAGCTGGAGTTGACTGCTCAGATTTGGCATCACTGGTCATGGCAGCAATGCAGAACAAAGCTGTGGAGAGGAAGGTTGTCGAGCAATTAGTTGTCAAATAAATGGTTGCTATGTTTTCCACAGATAATTATTTTTCCTGTTACTCTTGGCATTTTATATTGGCTATACTGCTATGGTGCTGCAGGGGAGACTGTCATTTAGGTTCCTCATTCTGGGATAGCTTCTTAGCATGCATGGAGGTATCCCAGCTTGAATACATGAACACTGGGAACATCCCTGAAAAGGACAGGTTAACCTAAAAGCAACTGCTGAGAATGATACCCACTGAACAGTAGTGCAAAGCTAGGCATGTTTGGTACATGCTTAGGGTTTCTCCTTTGGAAGCAAATGAGGTTACCTGTAATTTTGTTCCAGGCACCCAAATAACACAGCAGGGAGTAAATGAGAAATGTGCAGGAGCTGAGTCCTGGTTTTAAACCATCCTCTGTCCACAGGAGGATGCTGAAACATCTTCAAGCTTGTGTGGGATGTGCCAATGGACAGCATTAAAAGGTGTTGCCATTTTGGAACATGGGGGAAAGGGACCCTTCTTTCCTCCTTTTGATATTTCATCTGTTGTTAGACACAGCTTGCTCCTCCTGTGTGGGCTGGCAGGAGCCAGCAACGCCCCTGGGCCATTACCCTACCTCCCTAGAGAACATAGACGTTTGTTCTAGAGGTATGTTCTCTAGGTGTTTCTTTTTAACTGTCTGAAATTAACATATTTCTCTGAACTATGGACCTGGCTTCTCCGTGGGATGCTGTGTTCTGCACTGGTCATTCATTTAATATTAAATGATTTGGATGTCATTTTCTATTAGTGCTTGATAGAATGAGACTCCGTATGGCACAGTGAATATTAAACACAGGGCTGTTTTGAAGGGAGTGCATCTGCAGCTGTGTCACACTGACTTTGAGTTTGGGCACCAGTCATGCCCCCTTTCCGTTGCAGAGCTCAACAAAGAGTAATGGTTATCTGGACAGCATTTTCACATTTCTCCACATTGTGGCATAGAGTCCCCATCCCTGTGTACTGCCTTGTTGCTCTGCCTGGGAGGAAAGCCCTGTACTACCTTCCTCTCTGCATGACAGACAATGCTGAAATAGCTTGCAAAGGCTGCTATTTCTTGGCTGGGAGGCATGCTGGAAGGTGGAGGAGTTCTGCAAACCATTAATGTAGGCAAGTGTTATGGCTAGTATTTGCTTTTATTTTGTAAATTAATCCTTTGTACCTTTCTAAAGTGGAAGGGCATCCCCTGACCTGAAAGAATTATGTTGCCTTTGCTTAGCCTAGCAGCCACCAGAGAAAAGAGGAGAGTTGAGCACTGTGTTAGGAGTAATTACCTTGCAGAGGACAAGGTAATGGTGACATTACCTGTCTGCTCCCCTTCAGCCAAGACAGGAGCCGGGCACTTGGCTACAGCTATGGCTCCCTTGCGTGGGTTGCCGACACTTGGGCACTGTGCTGCCAGGGTCTGGTAGGCATGTGGCCCTGCTGCAGATGAGGCAGCTGTCACCTGGAATTGGCCCTTGACATTGCCTTTACAGGTCTTCTGGTACTAGAGCAACAGCCAACACCAGCTAAGGGGTACTATTGCACATTGATAGGCTGCGGGAGTAAAAGGCAAGGGCAGTGCTTCACAGAATAGTTGCAATTGCTATGGCAGGGGCTATGTGGGGAATGGAGTTGTGAAACGCTTTGCATCTCCTGTGCAGAAGAGGAATAGAGATGAGATGGGTGTGGAAATCTAATCCAATAATTTCTTCTGATCTGTTACACTTTGCTGAAGATCTGTATACACACTGGAGCTGACTGCCTTTAAAATTGACATACTTGCTTCTTTTCATGCTCCCTGCTCTGCTCCCAAGTCAGGAGGGCTTTATCTGATTGCTTTTCTGTCTTTTAGGGTTTGGAGTTCAGCCTCACTCTGTACAGACAGCACCAATTCACAGCCTCATGTTTTTGTGCAAGTGCAGTGTGGCTCAGGGTACTGCAAGGCTGTTGTACACCTGCCAGGCAATGTGTAGGGAAGACATGACAGATGACCTGTAAGGGCAAGTGTGAGGCTGCCATGCCTTCTGCAGGGTCTTCTCAACTCCTTCAAGCCTCTGTCGCCCTGGGGCAGGGTGGAAGATGATGGCTGTGTCCTCGGGCGGTGTCTGGTCAGTGTTGCCTTTGCAGCCTGGAGCTGTCCTGTGGGAGTGCTGAGCTGGTTGCTGGCTGATATGGTGAGGGTGCTTGCTCTCTTCTGTGGGCCTTCACAGTGGGGAGAGAGCAGGGCAGCAGCCCAGAGAGACCATGGCTTCTGTGCTACAGATGTAGGAAGGTCAGGGGAACTGAAAGGAGTAAGATAACAATGTGGATGCTTTGTTCTCTGGAGGAAATGGAAGAGTTATTGCTTTAAGGATGAGGTAACTGAGCTGCAAATACAAGCAGGCTGTAGTGAAAGGTCATAATTTCTGAGCTGTCCTGGCACCCCAAGGTGCCTCACTATCCCGTGAGGACCTTGGTGACACCAGAAAATGCTTGCCCTGCAGCAGGCTATAGGAGGGAGAAGGGGAGGAGACAAAGCTCAGGGGCCCATGCTGCTGCTCTGGTGAAAGGAAAGCAGATGCTGGAGCTATGAGCCTTATGTTGTTCACTCTCTGTTTGTGTCTCTTGGCTGTGCCAGTGCCTGCAGGAACATTTATGGAGGAGGACAGAGCATGAGGAAATACTTGATCCATTGTGAAAGGACTCAAAGGGAGATATAGGACTCTGTGTCTGAAGCACAGCAACATAGCAGGTGGTATGCACAGCATCCTTAACACCCTGTGCAGGATTTCACAGTACCTACATGTCAAGAGCTGATCCTGTTTGTAATGCCTTGCCATGGCAGTACTCTAGGTGCTGGCATTTGAACTTGTCTCTGCTCTGGGTGTGGCCAAATGCTATTTTTAGCTGATTGTAGTGGCCAGGGTGGGACCTGGTTGTTTACGTGTGGAAATAAGGAGGCAGCATGTGCATGCATCTCCCTTTGTACTGCAGGCTTTGTTGAGGCAGCGTGTGTGGAATTGTTAGTGATCCAGGGAGGAAGGCTGCCTTGCCTTTTGCCTATGGGAAGTAGCAGGGAACTAGGGCTGCAGGTCTTGCAGTGTCACTTTGTGCAAAATGCTTGAGAAAAATACTTTGAAAACCACTCAAGTTCTGTAGGTGTATATGAAAAGTCTCCCTCTCCACAACTCTGGTCTCTGTGCCTTGGTTTTTAAGCGCAGTGTGGATGATGCTGCTTGCGTGCAGTGGCTTAACCCCTTATGCCAATAATAACAGTATGAAAGGTTTGCAGCATCTGCTGCCTGGCCATTAGGAGTTTGATCTTGGGATGCTTTGGCACCTGCTGTATGGATGTTCCTTCAGCTTTCAAAAGAGAGGGACTGTGGTGGGTGGGTACCTCTGCCCTCTTTCTTTTGTTTCTACTTTGTTCTTTGTTTCTAGCAGGTATGGACGGGAGGAAATACAGTGTGTGGATGTTTTTACCTCTTGTGTTTACCCTGTTTACATCAGCTGGATTATGGATAGTGTAAGTTATCTCCTGCTGCTTATTTGGGAGAGCAAGTTAGGCTGGGACAGTTGGAAGTACCTCTGGCGTGGGCTGCATCTCTGTATGGAGAGTCTTTTGGGGAAGCTCTGTCCTTGAGTTATTGTGGGACTGGGAAGGCATATGATAGAGGCAGGGACCACTTTATGCTACTTGATTTTTATCCTTGAGTTTCTGTACTCCCCAGGCCAAGTTTCTGACCTTGCCTTCTTCCTGGTATATGTTACTGGGAGCTGCCTGAAAAGAGACAGACAAAAATGTAGAAGTTCCCTATTATCACATTTTCTTTGAATGACTTGGCAGAGCTCTTGGAGATGCATTTAGGCCCTGCTTTGGGGTGCAAACTCAAATCTGCAGCATCCAGCACCGCACTGACAACTTGCCAGTGGTTTAATGCTGACACCTCACTTTCTCACTAATACCTCTTACCAAAAAGCACACGAAACATACATTTCCCTGAGCTGGGCTCTCTCCAAACATGCAGACACATGACTGCAACATGAATTTGTGAGCAATAAATGTGCAATCAGCAACTATGCTCAGCCTGAGAAGCAGCTACATTGTAGGGTATGGCTTTGGCCATATCTGTGGATGTTGCTTTTCAGTAGCAGAGGAAGCTTAAGCCATTTGTCTGGCCCCTATTGCTTGTTGTTCTTGTCCCATCTCCTCTGTTTGTATTAAAGCAGCTTTTGCAGAGGGAACGATGATAAACCAGATGAATCAAATTACTCAGATTAAAGATGAAAACATACCCCTGGTTGGTAGTTTTAAGACGGCTCAGTTTAGTGACCCTGTTTGTCTACCTGACCATGCAAAACATGGAACACAAAGGAAGGTGCATAGTTAGGCTGGGAAGTGAAGCAACGCTGCCTGCTTGACCAGAGAGAAATGCGGACTGCCACCAGTAGGTCTTGCCACTGGGCTTTGAGACACTTAATATGTTGTTTGAGTGATATTTGGAATTGAAGCCAGGATGAGGTTTTAAACTGTTTTCATCTTTTCCTTTCTTTTTTTTTCTTGACAGATACTTTATAGCAGTGGAAGATAACAAAATTCTCCCACTAAATGTACCAGATAGGTAAGAGCCAGTTGTGCTTTACACGTCACGTGTTTCTTTAAAATAATAAAACTATGAAAGCTAAATGGGAAATAAAATGTGGAATCTTTGTTCCTATGCATTTATGTCTCTTAGGAAACCTGCTTCCAAAAGACCACCTTACATAAGGTAAGTGAATGATTTTCTTCCAATTACCGTTCTGATTAATGGTTGTTTTTTATGTGTCTTTGTCATCCTAGAGTTACAATGATTCACTTTATATTTTCCAAGTATTGCAGGTGATGCGCCTCCCGCAAGCTGTGTGTTTAGCCAAGTCATGAACATGGCAGCATTTCTAGGTAGGAACCACAAGGGGATTGTTTCTTTCTCTCATAATTTGTTTTAGGAGGTCACTGAAACATAAGTAATATCCCATACATATTCTTGAACCTGAAATCATTTAAACTGTGATTACTACTGATTAAGACAGTGATATTTTGTCTGTCTTTGTAGAAAGACAGAAAGAAGCTGCATGCATTTGAACTTTATTGGTTTCTGATTTATTCTCATTTTTTAATTGTCTCATCTTAGCTTTGAATCTGTGTGACTTTTTCATTGTATGGTGGGGATTTGTTATGTGCTGTGAATATGAGATAATTGCATGGGAATATTGGCAAATGCAGCAACTGATTATGCAAAATATCATCCATGCTGAAGTCCCCTACCCCAACCCTTCCATTACTAAATCTGTGAAAGCTTACTAGCGTTTTTCAGCAGTGGAATTAAGAAGGAAACACCACAAAGAGAAGAAATATCTGAAAAGTACTTGAAAAAAGATTACAACTATTTGTTACCTTCACCTGTATATATGTTGAACAAATTATCCCAAACTTAAATGGCAAATAATTCATTACTTTAATCTTGAGTTGCTCTTCTTTAGTAGTACTTGTCATCTTTTCCTGTATGGGGTGATTTATTGTGCTTTCAGTTTTGCTCTGAGCTCTTCTCTCTAAGTGTGGGTTCCACTTCTGCTGCCTGTGAAAGACACAATTGTTTCTTTCCAGAAACCTGGAAATTCAGTTGAGTTGAGCTTTGAAATTAATCCGGACCTGTATGTGGAGTGTAAAATCATTAACCTTTACATGAACTTCCTTATTTTCAAGTTTTGCTTCAGGGTGGAGTTTAGGCATCCTTGCCCTTTGTTTCCATGTATGGGATTGTTTAGATCTTGATTTGCATATTGAGCCATCATCTTAATTAGTAGAAATAATTCTGGCTCCACTTTGTGCTAAGGTTGGATCTTGTACACATTTTTATTTGTATGCCTGACACCCAGTGCAATGTGATTATGATGATATTATTTAAACTTCTGACCCCTAAGTCACTTAAAACATGTGCATAGCATACTACTTCTTGTGTGAATGAGACTGTTTGACAGAATTGAATACATGCCTGCCTTTTCAGCTGCTTCCAGGTAGGGCCCCGTTTCTACAGACCACTCTTTCAAGCAGCCTCTGTGGACCCGCACCAAGCCTCAGTGAGTCTAAGGGCTTTATGAAAGGACAGGAATTGTCTTGATGATCACTCACCATGTGATCTGGGTGGACGTGAGGATAGAGGTTGCATGACTGTGAGAGGAGCAGCTGGTGTGAAGAAGGGCAGGCAAACAAAAGACATGAAGCTTTTTGAAGCTAAGCAATATTGTAGGCGTTTGTTGCTGCTTCTTCCCATTGCAAGTTGAAATATAACTGAGGAACTCCCAGTGTGTCACGGGAGATGTGATGGTAGGCAACTGTTCCTCTATTCATGGCCATGGTGGTCATGAAATGCTTGAGTTTAAAATTTTTGGTGTAATGAGAACAAAAACCAGCAGAGTTGCTACCCTGCATTTCAAGAAAGGAAACTTTAAGCTATTCAGGGACCTATTTAGCAGAGTAACCTCAGAATCTGCTCTTGAGGGCTTAGGAGTCCGCAGGTGCTGGTCAGTTTTTAAAAAACACCATTTAGAAGCACAGGAGCAGGCAATCCCACTGTGTTGTAAGTCAAGCAAGAAGGGCAGAAGTCCAGCTTGGCTGAACAGGCCACTCTGAAGGAACAAGAAGTTGTGCAATCTCTAGAAGCAAAGCTGGGTTTTGCAGGAAGGTTGCAGGGCTGTGGTTGGTATATGCAGGGAGAGGACATGGAAGGCCAAAGCTCAATTAGAGTTGAAGCTGGCCAGTGTTGTGTCAGACAACAAGAAAAACTTTTTAAAGTGTGTCAATAGCAAAAGGAGGTCTAAAGAAAACATTGGACTGATACTTGTTGAAGACACCCATCTGACCAATAGCAATTAAGATAAAGCAGAGAGGGTCAATGTTTTTTTTGCCTCAGTCTTTGGTAATACTGATAGATGGACTGCATGGTCCCCTGAGTCAGAGGACCATGAGTGTGGGAACACTGACTTTCCATTTGTGGACACACTGAAATTCTAAGGAGCCAGTTGTATCAGTTGAAGGTTCACAAGTCACTGGAGCCTGATGAGATTCATCCTGGAGTACTGAAGGAGATAGCAGATGTTATGGCAGGGCCCCTCTTGACCACCTACCAAAGATCTTGGAAGTTGGGGGAGGTGTCTGCTGACTGGAAGCTAGCCAGTGTTATCCTAATTTACATGGAGGGCATGAGGGAAGACCCAGGGAGCTACAGGTCTGTTAGTCCAACCTCAGTTCCTGGAAAAATTATGAAGATCATACTGGGTATGATTGAAAGCCATTTAAAGAATAATGCAATCATCAGGCACAATCAACATGGGTTCACAAAGGAAAACTCCTGTTTATGTAGTTTGATATCCTTTTATGATAAGGTCACCCACCTCATGGATGAAGGGAAGGCAGTGGATGTGGTTTTTCTGGATTTTAGTAAGGCTTTTGATACTGCCCCTCACAGCATCCTTCTGGGCAAGTTGTCCAGCTGTGGGATGGGTGAGTTCATGGTGCACTGGGTGAAGAACTGGCTGAAGGGCAGAGTTCAAAGGATGTAGTGAATGGGGCTGCATCTAGCTGGTGACCAGTCACCAGTAATGTTCCTCAGGGTTCACTTCTGGGGCGAATTCTGTTCAATATATTTACCAACGATCTCGATACAGGAGTTGAACACACCATTAGCAGTTTGCTGATGATACCAAACTGGGAGGTGCAGTTGCTTTTCTGGAGGGATAAGGATTTAGATAGACTAGAGCATTGGGCAGTCATTAATGACATAAAATTTAACAAATCAAAATGCCAATTCTGCATCTAGGACAGATGAATGCTGGGCCCAAGTATAAACCTGGAGAAAAGTGGCTGGAGAGCAGCTCTGCAGAAAAGGATCTGGAGGTGCTGGTTGACAGCAGGCTCAATATGAGTCATCAGGGTGCCCAGGCCACCAAGAGGACAAACCTGGGGTGCATCAAACACAGTATAACCAACCAGTCAAAGGAAGTGATTATCCCGCTGTATTCAGCGTTGGTGCAGTGTCATGGGGAGTAGTGCGTGCAGTTCTGGGCCCCACAATTTAAGGATGTTAAGGTACTTGAATGCGTCCAGAGGACAGAAACAAAGCTGATGAAAGAGCTGGAAGGAATGTCCTCTGAGGAGTGACATCATTGTTCTCTACAGCTTCCAGAGGAGGGGAAGTGGAGAGGGAGATGCCAATCTCTTTTCCTTGCTATCCAGAGACAGGAGGCATGAGAGTGGCTTAAAGCTGCACCAGGGGAGGTTTAAACTGGACATGAGAAACCATTTTTATGGAGAGCATGGTTAAATGCTGGAACAGGCTTCCTAGAGAGGTGGTTGATGCTCTAAGCCTGTCAGTGTTTAAGAGGTGTTTGGACAGTGCCCTTGATAACATGCTTTGTTTTAGTCAGCCCTGAATTAGTCAGGCAGATGATCACCCTAGGTCCCTTCCAAATTAAATATTCATTCCATCCTATTCCATTCCATCTCTGTGAATAAAGCCAAGCTTTCCTCTGCTCTATTGGATGCTTTTGAGAACTGCTTTTAGTTTGTACCTCTGGCCACCTTAGCTGTGTCAAAGCCCTTGCTATAGGTGAGGAAAACTACAGAAACCTGCTAGAAACATAGACATCACTGAATATTGAAAATGTTGTTATTTTGATGTAATACTGGAAGGTGATTTCGTAATTTCCTTTGTCATTCCCATCAGTGTTTTAGGAAAATATCACATAATTTCAGGATCCTGTCCAGTAGAAATAGAAGTGAAAATGTTCCTGCACATAAGCTCAAGTAATCACAGGGTGACTGTCCCAAACAATTACCTGGGAATGAAAAACAGAAGTTCTCTTTTTTTGAGGAGCAAAGTTCTCTTGTTTTCAAGGATTTGGAGTGGGTTGATTCACTAGAGCAAATTATGAGAGAATAAATTCAAACATCTTTTGCAGTTTGAATATTTTCACTTGAAATGCCCTTGTTTTTCTAAACCTTGTTTTTGGTATTATACCAGGGTTTTTGTGGAAATTATAGATCTAATTTGCTGATGCAGGCAATTTACAACAATATGACCTCCATGCTATGAGTTTGAGCATAAGCATAAGGTGTTTGACAGCAACCAGTAAATTTCCCTGTTCACTAAGTTGCTTTTTAGTGGTCTGGTTTGAATCCCATCCAAAGGTCGACTGGTTGCTTGGCTTTCTGTGTTGTTCCATGCCTTCCCAAGGGAGGGCAAAAATATACAATGTGAATATCTTTTGGGGTTATATTATATCATATGATGTATCATATATCATAGCACCTCAGCTGCTCTTTCAGTCTTCGCAGAAAGTTAGTTGAAGGACAGGACAAAGTTGCAATATTTTGGTTTATGTTCATGGCACCAGCAACACGTTCCAGAGGAGAAAAGGAAGTGGGCATTATGGTGAAACCTGTAGAAATAAGTTTGTGCTGTTCATACGTTTTCTAATACTGGTGGGATTTGATGTACCTCCTCCAAGAGACCTCAGCACTTGAGTGAAACTTGATGCAAGCCCAGCTGCCACAATGTGAATGCATGGTGTGTATGTGATTTGACTATGTGCTGGGATCTTCACAGGCAAATAGGAAGGTGCTCTTCCCTCCAAAAAATTTGCAACCCAGCCCCTAGACAAAACATCATTAGAAAAGGAAGTGTGGGAGCTCAGCATAACTGGATTACAAGAGGAATGCTTCCTGTGCTTAGTCTTGTTGATTACTCAGGAGGGGGCCATGCAGAAGGACTAAGCTAGCTGGCCTGCAATGAACTCTCCCTTTTGGATGGAAAGAGGGTAAGGGGTCCATGAGCCCTCAGCCAGGTGGTTACTGCAGCATGTTCTACCTAATGATGGACCTTGCATTCTGTTTCCTTCTCAGTGCTTGTCGTGGCTGTCCTGCGTTTCATTCAGCTGAAGCCGAAGGTGCTAAACCCTTGGCTGAATGTCAGTGGCCTGGTGGCATTATGCTTGGCCTCTTTTGGGATGACCCTACTCGGCAACTTTCAGGTACTGAACTCCAGGCTTGGACCACTCTGTCCATGTTGTGAGGTTCCTGCTTTTCTTAGCAGATCTGCTTAGTTCTTTGAGCTCCTTGTTATGTAAGCTCAGGAGATAACGCGTCTGGCTACGCCCAAGCCCTCCTTGTACCTGCTCTGCCACCTCTTATCTGCCACTTACGTGGTTCCAGTGACATGCTGAAATGAAAGGCCACAATCATTTTTCATATATTCCCAGCAGGATTTGCACCTTCATGCTCATACTTGACCTGCTGAGAGCCAGAGTAGGGAACCTATTGTATTTCTTGAGCCCTGGGGTTTGGCTCACATCCTGAGTAAAAGGATTGAGCTGGAAGTTTATGTACACATCCGTGAGAACAGATGCACAGCTGCTTATAAAGATTTAGCAGAAGTTCAGTGTCCTTTGTTTAAACATATGTTGTTTAAATCTATCTGCTGCTTGTCCTCAGACTGGCCACGAGAGGGACACTGCAGAGGAGTGCTAGGAATTCTCTTAATGTGACTGGTGCTTGGATTAAGTCCCTCTGATTCTTGATCTGTTCTGCAACATAATACAAACAAGCAAGCTGTCAGTACCACAACATTGCTCTGAGAATTGAGTGTCCACTATGATCACAAGTGCGTCTGTTAGGTCTGTAGTGAAAGTCAAGCCATCAGTGCCACTGCACTTTGGTTTCCTCATCCTTTTGCTGTCTCTGATGCTCTGCTGGAGCATCTACTGGGGTGCAAGTAATTTCAAGAGTTTCCCAGGAAGGAACTATGAGACTTTGTAACAGTCTTGTCCAGGTGTGAAAAAAGTGTTTCTAGTACAGGGCAGGCACTAGGAAGCAGTTTCGACCTCTCCTTCCTTTTTTCACTCCTCCAAGCAAATTACTGTAATTTAAAAGAGGATACTTTGAATGCCTTGTTATAAATTCTGAACTAATTATCCACTCATTAGTTACCTGCATCTCTGCTTAGGTCTTTTGCCAAACCATGAAACCATAAACTCATTGCATGTGGCAATGAGACCTTAGTCCATGCTTTTTCTTGCCTGACTGCTAAGCTGAATCTAGCATTAAATCATATTTCTGGAAAAATTACAGATTAGGTTTCTAGAGGGACATTATGGCTCTGAGTCCCTTGCAACACAGGCTACATTGGGAAAGGCAGCTCAATTCCATTTTGCCTGTACTATAATTTGGACCTACCCTTTTCAGAACCACAGTGTAGGGAGGAGAGATGAGAGGTCAGTGGAGACACAGTAACTAGGCTGTTATCTTGTAGATTGTGTCTTGTTTGATGTGAATTTGTTTAAACGCTGAACAGGAATCAAGGCTGCAGGGAGGAATTACAGCCTGCTGTTTTCTTTTCTAGAAAAGCCTCAGAGGCAGAAGGAAAAGGGAAAATGGCTTAAGTCTTGTCCATGCTGGGCTTTCTGAATGGATTTGCATCCTCAAGGGATCCCTTTGCAGATTTCTTGCTCTTTGAACCTGGATGTTCTTTTGCCTTGAAGTATTGCACAGACATTGAGCCCTGTGAGATGTGGAAGCCCAAAGAACAGAGAAGTACTTACACTGCAGAGAGATTGGGTTCATATTGTCTCAGACCCCAATGGTTGAGGATGAGCAGGAGAGGGAACAGGCAGTCAAGCTTTTTGGTGGGAGAAACTTGCCAAACCAGGAGCATGCATCTGCGTCTTGGCTTGTGCTAGCTCAATGGTTGTGTCAGGCTGACCTCTGCCCCAGGCAGCACTGTTCTATGCAACTGGCACTGAAGGTTGCACAATTTGCTTCCATTGCAGGGAGCTGTACAAGACCCCAGTGGGTTGTCCTTACCTGCTCTGGCCATTGTATTGAGCCAGGGAAGGATTTATTTTTAAGCTCTATGTTGGTGAGTCTTGTCAAGGAGCTGTGGAGGCAATCCTCAAGCAACTGCATTTTCCACTGTGCTTGGGCTTTGGGAAGAAGATCTGTTTGACTGTGACAGCTGTCAACTCATCTTGGTTATGTTACCCCTTACACCTTTCCCACAAGAAATGATACAGCATCTCTGTCTCACACCCCAGTGATTCCCACTCTCCTCTATCCCACCTGTTGTGGTTTGGGTCCAGCCTGCAATAAAGCACCACACAGACACTTACTCACTCCTCCCCCCCTGGGTGGGATGAGGAGCAGAAACTATAAAAGGCTTATGGGTTGAAGCACAGATAGGGAGAGATCATTTGACAATTATGATCACGGACAAAACAGACTCAACTGGGGAAGTAAAATCCGTTTAATTTGTTACCAATCAAATCAGAGTATGATAATGAGAAATAAAACCAGATCATAAAACATCTTCCTCCCACCCCTCCCTTCTTCCCAGGTTTGACTTTGCTCTTGGTTTTTCTACCTCCTCCCCTGCAGTGGCACATGGAGGTTGCGGTCAGTTCATCACATGTTGTTTCTGCCACTCTTTCCTCCTCAGGGGGAGGACTCCTCAGATGCTTCCTCTGCTCCAGCATGGGGTTCCTCCTACACAAGACAGTCCTCCATGAACTCCTCCAACATTAGTCCTTCCCATGGGCTGCAGTTCTTCACAAACTGGTCCAGCATGGGTCCCTTTTGCAAAGTGTAGTCCTTCAGAAACAGAGTGCTCCAGCATGGGCTTCTCTTAGTCATGGCCTTCTTGGAGCTCAGCCACCTGCTCTAGTGTGAGATCCAACACAGGCTGCAGGTGGATATCTGCTCCCCCATTAAACTCAATGGGCTGCAGGGTGTCAGCCTGCTGTCTCACCACGGGCTGCAGGGAAATCTCTGCTCCACTGCACCTCCTCACCTCCTTCTTCACTGTGTTTACATAGTTGTTTCTTTCACATCCCACTCTCCTCTCCACTGCAGGTTTTTATTGCAGTTTCTTCTTTTTCCTTCCTGAAATATGTTATCACAGAGGTGCTACCACCATTGCTGATTGACTTGACCTTGGTCAGAGGCAGGTTAAACTGGAGCCGGGGAAGCTTCTAGTAGCTTCTCATGGGAGCCACCCCTGTAGCCCCTCCCCTGCTACCAAAATCCCATCACACAAACCAACACACTACCCCAGCAGCATTCAAAGGTAGCTAGCAGATAATTCCTGTTGTGTCCAAACAATTTCTGTTTTGTTTGTTCCTAGCTTTCCAATGATGAGGAGATACACAATGTGGGCACGTCACTGACCTTTGGCTTTGGGACCTTGGCATGCTGGATCCAGTCTGCTCTTACCCTCAAGATCAATCTGAAGAACGAGGGACAGAAAGTTGGGATTCCACGAGTTGCCCTGTCAGCCAGCATCACCCTCTGTGTGGTGCTCTGTATCCTTTTGTTCCACTCCCTGGGAAGCCAGGTATCATATGTGTCCAGCACTCTCCAGCAGGGAGCATTGGCTCTTTTTGCATCTGTCCTAGGATCTTAAAAACTTTAGGAATGCTATTCAGCTTGTCTTCACAGCCATGACTGGCTCATTTTGCTACTTGTGTTTTACCAGGATGCACTAAGTCACAAATAGGCTCACCTCCTTGAAAAACATAAAACATTTTCCTTTAGAAACATAAATGTTTCTACAACTTCTTAGTGAAATCCAAAGTGGTTACAATATTAAATACTATGTGTGATTTAATGGCACCACTTCTTACCTGCACAGTTGCATTTAAGATCATGCAAAATATTGAGATAAAATTTCTCAGGAGTACAGTGAAATGAGAGAAGAAATCACATTTCTGAAGCCGAGAAGATTTTGATGTGTTTGTTGGAATGTTCCAGGGTGCTATGTTCAGCTCTGCCTTTTAGAACCATTATCACAGTCAAGACACATTGGGTCATGTGGACTGTGGGTAAGACTAGGTACTTTACAAATGGAATTTGGGCTGTGTGGCCTGTGGTCACTCAGACTGGATATATATGGGGCTCCTCTCCACTTTGTGCCTTTCAGCCCCGCTCCAGCCCTCCTGTTTGCACCAGCATTCACGTGCCCTAGGTGTTTGTTTAGGTTGGACCCATCACTGCATAGTTGCATCAATGTTAGTGCTAGGATAAACAAGAGGGCAGGAATAAAACATAGAATCATAGGATGTTTTGGGTCGGAAGGGACCTTTAAAGGTCATCTAGAGCAACCCCCTTGCAGTGAGCAAGGACATCTTTAACTAGATCAAGTTGCTCAGAGCCCCATGCATCCTCACCTTGAATGCTTACAGGGATGGGTCATCTACCATGTCTCTGAGCAACCTGTCCCAGTGTTTGAGCACCCCCGTTGTAAAAAATTTCTTCCTTAGATCTAGTCTAAATTTGCCTTCTTTTAGGTGAAAACCATTATCCCTTGTCTTGTTGTCACAGGCCCTGCTATAAAGACTGTCCCCATCTTTGACCATCTGATGAACCTGAAAGTGCACAAGTCCATGGGACCTGATGGGATACACCCATGGGTACTGAGGGAACTGGCAGATGAGGTTGCTAAACCACTCTCTATTATATTCCAAAAGTCATGGCAGTCCAGTGAAGTCC
>VYZX01017253.1:10000-32623 GCA_013401335.1 Brachypteracias leptosomus | reverse complement strand
CCCATCCTCTCCATCCATACCTGCCTGCACTAATCATGAGTCCAAGACATGACATAGGTTTGGTTTTAAATTCTGATTATGGGCAAAATTACCTAACATTACACAAGGACAAGTCAGATGAAGCAGTCTTTTATGTGTGCACTTCCCTAAGTGGAGGAAGGCAGAAAAAGTTCAGTGAAAGATGAGATGAGGCTGTAATATGATTTATCATCATCCGTCAGTCCTGCATTGCCTGGTCTGGTCACCACAGCCACGTGAGTATTCGCTTCCTTGGCCGCGCTGGCCTCTGAAACAAACAGAGGTGGGGAGAGGAGATGAGATGTACTTCCTGACGTCTTCACATAAAGGTCTTTAAGCCTTGAAGTGCTTGTAAAAGTTGAGGCTGAGAACAGCATTTGCACATGGCACTGCAGGGCTCTAGAGAGGGACCAGCTCCCAGCAGACCTGCTGTGGATAACTGTAGCTGCAGTGTAACTCGAGCAGACTCCTCTCCTCTCCCAGCTGATGGCTGTCTAAGGCACCCTGCAGGCAGCACATACTGGCATCTCGATTTTTGTCACAAAGAAGCTCCTGGGCTGTGGTCAGACTGTGGAGTTAGTGAGTCCAACACTCCCTGTTGGGAGTCACTTCTCACAAGTTTCCTTTGCTCTTCGAGCACAGCAAGCAGCAACAGGAAGATAATATAGGAAAAAGGAGGTAACTGCAAGCTCCCACCAGCTGGGGAGGAGGTAAGGGCTAACTCTTGGGGACTGAGCTGCCTTAGACTGAGATCACAACCCAGTGCCATTTCTGACAGAAAGATGTTTCCAGCAAAGGCAATTAGCTTCCCCTGGCTTTCCAGGGGTCAAGTCTTGGTGACCAGGAGCAACATTTTCCTGTTGCTGAACGCAGCCAAACAATAAGTGGCAAAAAGAACCAGCCACCACAAGTGCCACGCAGCACCACAGAAGACATTGTCTGTTCCCTCGAGCACAGGTCTCAAAAACCACTGACCCTGTTTGTAAATGGGGCATGCCAACTGCTTCAGCAAATGCTCCACTGCACTTTAACAGTCTCTCCCTGCTTGCTGGTGCAAGGGCAGGTTTTCAACTTGACCTATCTTCCCTCATTGCAGCGCTGCTCACAGATATCCCACTGTTGTGTGGGAGCCTGGATGTGTAATGAAGGAGCAACAGCTAGGGGGATGCCACTGAAACAAGGAGGTCTGCAGCATTTCTGGGGTGTTTATGACAAACTGCTGTGTCAGCAGCATGCATTTAAAGAGCACCTGCATCCCTCACACAGGCAAGAGTCAGCAGGAATGGCAGGCCACCTACCTTGAGGAACATCCGTCAAGAAGAGGATGTTGTTGGTGGCACACCCAATACTGGCAGCAATCCTTCTGTAGCTCTCACTTTCTACCTTGGGGCCTATTTTGGTATCGAAGTGGCCATCAAAGAGCTGAAAGAGAGAAAAGCAAAAGCAGTTGCTTAGTACCACCTGAAGAGCAGGGCTAAACTTTGCTCCTGAGCAAGATGTCCCCCTTCCTTTCTACCACAGTAATGGGGAGCCAATGTAGCCATGCTAGCATACTCAACTGGCTGAGCTTAACTCCTGCAGGTCAAACCCACTGCCCCACCTTCCTGTCCCAGACTCTAGTCATGAAGTGCTATGATAAGGGTAGTTGTGGGAGGGAAGTGCTCTGCAAAGGGAGAAGCTGTATGGATGATGATAACATTATCTACCTCTAGGATATCACCTTCCGTAGAGTAACCGAACAGAAGCTTCTGGGCCTCAATGCTGCCCGAGGAGTAGATATAGACCTTCATCCCTGCTTCCCGCCACTTCCGTATGGCTGGAACCACGTCCTCGAAGATTCTGGAGCAAAACAGGGCAGCAGGTAAGGGCAAACCCAAAGGCACACCTTTAGCCCAGGCACTGTGACAACCAACCCATTAGTTTGCAAGAGGACTTCATTCTCTGTCTGCTCGGGGCTTCTGCAATGAGGGAGTCTATTTCAGCAGCAAACAATATATTCTTAGCATCAGCCCAACCGAGCAGCTTATTGACTGCTATGCAGACAGCAGCTCTGATGAGCTGGTTCAGACATTTGGCAGTAGTTCCTGCAGTCCCTTCAATTTGGAGAGGGGAGGAAAGGTTGGGGAAAATGCCATCTTGCTGCATTTCTCTGTGAAGGAGGAATAAGAGGGGAGGACAGAGAAGACAGGCTCTTGCATCCTGAGTCCCACCTACCTTGCAAGATACAAAGATTTCCCTGTTGGTAAGAGCTATGGCCATAAACTGCATCCATATGGGGCAAACCCATCCCACAGGTTCAGGCTGTGACTATCCATAAAGAGGAGATGAGAGGAGGTTGCAGGTGCAGGAGCTAAATGACTGGCACTGTGCAGAGCACTTCCCTCCCCACCTGAAGCCAGACAACTCAGGAAAGGACTGAGGTCAGAGCTACCCTATTCAGTGACTCAGCCAGATTGTACAGTACTACCTTGTGGGCTAGATGTGTCCCTGCCTTAACTGCACCATAGAGGGTGAACCAGCTCCCATTCACTAGGCAGCAGCACCACTCCCATCATTCTTCTGGCCTTTCAGAGTGCTGGGAAAGCAAAATATTGATCTAGCAATGGGCTGTTGAGTCTCAAAATGTGAGCCCCATCTAACTCCTGGGTAGTAGCCGCCTGAAGTAAACAGGGAGCAAAGCTGTGAGAGAGGGGAAGGAGGACCAAAGTCAAGGCAACTGGTGCATAACTGCTAAGGGACAAGTTTGTCAGTTCCCTCATACTCTTCTCATTTATACCAGGAGACCTCTCCAGTGCTGCACTTAAATGTATGTAAAAGCTGTTTGTATGCAAAGGACATTTACAAGATGACCCACATACCAGGGAAACTGAAGGCTAGAGGATGCTCAAGAGGGACAAAAGCTGACAGTAAGTCCCTCAATAATACATGTGATGGTTGATAAGGAAAGGCCACAAACAGCCTCAGAAGGGCAGGGAGGAGGTTTGAGTTTGATATGGCAGAAGGATGGAGAGAGGAGCTGGAGGAGATATGATCCCTAGGGAACCAAGTTTTCATCTCAGTTCAAATCACATCCTTCCCATCTGCACAGCACAGCTCTGTGTGCCCTCCTGGGCCAAGGCAGAAAGGTACCGTCCCGAAAAGGGGATCTGAGCATCTGAATGCCTGAAAAAAGAGTTCTCCAAATAGATGGAAAAAGAGGGAGCATCTCTTGTATGAAGATAGGCTGAGAGAGTTGGGGCTGTTCAGCCTGAAGAAAAGAAGGCTCCGGGGGGACCTTATAGCAACCTTCCAGTACCTGAAGGGGGCCTACAGGAAAACAGGGGAAGGTCTATTCAAAAGGGCTTGTAATGATAGGACAAGGAGTAATGGTTTTAAGCTAGTAAAAGATAGATTTAGGCTGGATATTAGAAAAAAATTCTTTAACATGAGGGCAACAGATCAGTGGAATTGGCTGCCCAGGGAGGTGGTAGGGGCCCCATTCCTGGAGTCATTCAAGGTCAGGCTTGATAGGGCTCTGAGCAACCCGAACTAGTTAGAGATGTCCCTACTTGAGTAGGGATTCTGTGATTCTATGACTTGTAGCAATCACCCGGCCCTTTCTTCATCTGCAGTTTCTTGGCCATCTTCTCAGAGCTTTGTTATGTTATGTATTTTAAAACAAAAAGTTCATTTTTTTCATACTTATTTACTAAACTTATCTGGTGCCAGCTGAATATATTTTGAGGTTGTAAGGCACCTGCAGAAACTCCCAGCCACCCTTGTTTTCACGTGTTGAGTTCAGTGCTTGGATTTCAGACATTGATATGCCAGATACAGCTGGGCAAGGGGGAGACTTTAGAGATCTCTTTAGCCTCTCACCAAGCAGCAAGGCTAGCTCCACAGTTTTTGGGCTACTATAAGGCAACTAGCCCTGTTTTTTAAAAAAACAACAGGATAGCCGTCCCTTCTGACTTGCTTTTGGGTTTTGTTGCTTTCTCTGGTGGATGTTTAAAATTTTCTGTGAGCTCTTTTTTTCCTTCTTCCTCATTGCTCCTTTAGCAAAACATTTTGTGAACTTAAAGGTTTGTTTTACTTCCTTAAGAACTTGAAATGCATACTTTAAACAAGTATCTCTCAACCTCAATAAGAAGATCAGGCTTAACTCCAGTTATGGCCTCTTCTGTTGTGGCTGAAACATAAAGAGGAGCCTGAAGACAAAATGAAGTGGAAAGGCAGGAAACACTCAGGTAAGAGACAAAGCAGTAGGAAACAACTGAAAGGACCTGACCCTGCAACCCTGGCTTGTTTAGGCTTGTTCCAAAACATGAGTGCAATTCAGGGATAAAAAATGCAAGATGAAGAACTGTAAGAAGTTCATACTTGTGCCTCAGTCTCTTGGTTTACCAAGAAATCTCTGTAGAGAAACACTGAGAGATTTTCTGAATTTTAAATACAGAAGATGGTTGTGTCCTATGAAAGTTCCGCCAGTCATGGGAGCAGAATCACCCCATGTCATGCCTCCATATCTTGTTCTGCTTCTCAGACTGGCTCCTTTACAGACCCTGCCCAGGTGGCTGGGGTTCCCCAGCACATACCTGCCCATTATTCCTTAAGGAGAAACACTCACCCACTTATCATCTTCCCAGTGGGGACTGAGACAACTTGGTCAGTCCCAAAGTTACTGTAAGCTTTTGGTTTCCTAGATCCAAAGATCAAGCTCAATGGATCTGTGTTTCACTGCATGATCAAGTGTGAAAAGAAGTGTCTGCAGTTGGTTCCATGACAGCAGTGGCCTGGCTTAAGCCATGACTGAACATAAACGTATTGGCTTGTCTACCGAGGTAGTGGTCCTATTGGAATTTTTATGTGGGGGTGTTTCCAGGAATACCTTTTGCAGCTATTCTGCTAACAGACATCTAGGAAAGATGTACCCCATGCCTGCTCCAGGGAAAGGGGCACAAAATTACTCACACACACAATTACTCACTCTCCTTTGATGTGCCCCGTTGCATAGGCTGCCCTCCACATGTGACCCTGCAGCTGCTTCAGTGCTGTGGTCTTCCTGTTCAGAGACATCTGCCAGTGCACATTGTCTACAACCGCCTGGATGACCCGCTCCAGATCCTCTTCCCTACTTCCACTCTCCAAAGGGATTGGCACGGCCCCATCCAAGCTGGAGTCCTCCTGAGCCTGGAAATCATCCATGATAAAAAGAGGCAAGGGAAGAGGTGGAGTGGTCTTAACATCTCAATTTAGGAAAGGGGTCTAACACCTGCATCAACGCACCTTTGTGCAGGGGACAGCTTGAACTGTTCTTCACATGAAGGGTTACAACATTGAATGGGAAATTCAGATTTCAGTAGTGTCTAGAAACACCTGCTTAGATTGTACTTTCCAAACTCATCAGTAAATACTCTAATGAGAATTATACTTGCTTAAGTATTTAATTACTGAAAATAAGGCAAAGAAGCAAATACATCTGTTGGCTTCAGACAGAGGTCTCAAATTGATGCCATGTCCCAGAGGCAGGATATTCTACACTCTGTGGGATAAGTACTCTGTCATACCTCCATGCTGCTTCCCAAGCAGGCGCCTGGAAGCCACAGGCAGCGGATTCAGCAAGGGAAGGACATGGTGCGGGCAGGAAGCTGTGAAAAGTCATGGTTAACACCCACTTGGGGGGCCATGAAGATGAAGGTGAGCTGAGGGAAGGAGCTGAGCTGCTGCTGCCTACAAACCACCAGCTCTTTCCTGAGCACAACACCAGGCTTTGGGAGGTAGAGAATCACCCCATCGAGGCAATCAGCCTCTGTTGGGGGCAAAGAAAGGCATGGTCTTGTGGAGTCTGACTGACCTTAAGTCTCAGGCATGCCATGAAAACTCAAAGACATGGTGTAACTCTGTTACTTAACCTGTTTCCTTAGAAGTCTGATGTCCCGCTGGCACTCCTCCTCCTCCCAGTGAGCATGCAGATATTTCTTCACGTTGTCTTTGATATAAGGGAACAAGGTCTCCTGGCAGCACACAAGAAAAACAGGCACCTCCTTTAACCTGGCAGAGATAAGGCTGACTTGCTTTTAAAGCAACCGTTTTCACATGCTGCTGTGTACAGTTATTTTCCCTGCCTGAGCTTCCCCAACAGTACTGCAGCTTGTGAAACTGCCTGTCAAAGGTATCTGCCTGATTGCAGGCCACAGCCAACCTTGGGCCAAGATTAGTGCAAGTGGATTTTTTGCACAAATGCTTCGTAGCTGCAACTTCTAAATCCCAGAATAGAAAGGTGGATGATAACTTTTCCTGGGCTTGCCAAAAAATGTCTGAAATGTCACATGTGACCCCAAATTCCCATTAGCTGAGGAGTACAAGGCTGACTGTGTACATACCTTGAATGGACAAGTTATACTACTCTATTTGTAATGGGGCATTTGTCCTAACAAAGATTGTTCTGAAAACACGTCTGTCATGGTTTAACCCAAGCCAGCAACTAAACACCTCATAGCTGCTTGCTCACTCCCTGCCCCGGGTTGGACTAAGGAGAGAATCAGAAGAGTAGAAGTGAGAAAACTTGTGGGTTGAGATAAGACAGTTTAAGAAGTAAAGCAAAATCTGCGTGTGCAAGCAAAGCAGAACAAGGAATCCATTCACCACTTCCCATTGGCAGATAGATGTTTGGCCCCATCCAGTAAAGCAGGGCTCCATCATGTGTAACAGTTACTTGGGAAGACAAACACCAGAATTTCAAATGTCCCCCCCTTGCTGCTTCTTTCCCTCAGCTTTATATACTGAGCATGACATCATACGGTATGGAATATCCCTTTGCTCAGTTGAGGTCAGCTGTCCTGGCTGTATCCCCTTCCCAACTTCTTGTGTACCCCCAGCCTACTCACTGTTGGGGTGGTGTGAGGAGCAGAAAAGGCCTTGACTCTGTGTAAGCACTGCTCAGCAATAAGGAAAACATTCTTGAATTACCAATGCTGTTTTCAGCACAAATCCAAAACATAGCTCATACCAGCTACTATGAAGAAAATTAACTCTACCCCAGCCATAACCAGCACAATATCTCAACTTCTTACCAGAGCTTTCTAAAAAGAAAAGTTTAGTCCAGTGACACTGAGCTCCATAGGACAGTCTTGCAAATGAAACAGGTTAGGAAAAAATGCCACAGGACAATTACAAACCTTCTCAGTGATCCCAAGGACAACCAGAAAAAATTACGAATTACTGTCATTAGTGATGTTTCACAACTGAAGAAGCCACAAGCTGCCGCCATGACAGCACCTCTAGGTGCAGGAAGAGCCTCAGGAAAAGGGGAAGGCCATGGAGCTCTTTCCTTGGGGTACGGAAATGAGCTTTTCTTAACTGGGAAAAAAATGAGATGGATGGGGAGGAAATGGGAGGAAACTAACCTGAGCTCACCTCTCCTCAAAAAATAGCCAATTATATTTTTCTCCTCACTGTACATCACCTTTAACTTGTTATTGAATTAAGAAGGTGTTGGTCCTGAGAGCATGATGTGGTGACAAAACTGCAGAATTTTCTATTCACCCACTTCTGTTTTATCTTGGCTAGCCAGAGACCTAAGCCTGCCTGTACACAGCTCCCATTGCTCTGTTCATCTCCCATTAATGCTAGGCAAGATGGGTGCTATCATCCCACTGCATCAGGGGACAGCCAGGTCTGTGGTGATGTCTAGCCCCAGATGTGGCTGCTCCAACACAGCTTGGCAGGATGGAGAAACAGCCGTCAGCAAACACAGTTCAACAGCCTTCCCAACTGCTCACAGCAATGTTAAACTAGTAAGGAAAGGGTGGTATTATTACCATCAGTAGACACCCATGTAGCATGCTGTAATTAGCACTTGTAGGATTTGAAGTGACTAAGGTCAATTTTCCTCTCAATGCAAACTGTCACAAACTTCAGTGACAATCTGCTCTTTTACAGGACATCTTGGAAATCCCAGGGGATGTAGTTTATCAAACTACCTCTACCTGGCCATCTACTTTTCTCTGCCAGGGTGGACCCAGCAAAAGAGAAAACTTGGCAAGCTCTAACTAGAGGCCACCAATTATTCCCTTTTCTGGTATCTTTCCTTAATCCACCCATCAACTGGCTTATTCTATTTCCTTACTTTTCATATTCAATAATTGTGTAAAGATTAGTAAATTATTACTCAATTTACTAAACAATTGCTACTACATTTATTAAATTTTTACTAAAATTACCAAACAATTACTAAAAAACTAAACAAAGGATTAAATCCTTTCATTGAAGAATAAAATGCTTGCAGAGCCAGCAGTGGACCTTTTAAAGGGAAATAGAAATTATGGAGGTTAACTGAGTCCAAGTAACTTGTTTCGAGCATTTTCAGCATTTTGAGCAAGCTGACTTTTATTGAGAGCCATAACTCATTTGGCCTCCCTACAACAGAAAGATTTTGGGTCACAAAGCACCTTCATAAACTATCAGCAAAAAATATCCAACAAAAGTTATGTCTCATACAGAAATACAGGTTAATGGCAGGACCACGAATAATTCTATTTGGTGTCTTAAATAAAAGCAAACTGCTCCCTCCTGTGAAGCACATGGTCCCTAGTTATGGACAAAAACCTCTTGGAGTAGAGTGACACGCAGTAGTTGTAGAACTGCAATTTTAATTGCATATTTACAGTGTTTGTTCTGATGCCTCCTGCTGGCCTTTCAGAGTTCCCAGTCCCCTGCCTTCTGCACCTAAACCAACATATTCAATAGTCTTAAGCCTTCACATTCCCACAATACACTTGTGCTCAGTGCTACCCTCCGCCTGTACTGGAGGAAAGACATATATGTATGCTGAAAGAAAGACATACAACTCCAGTGAGAGTGGCGGCATCTCACAGTACCACCTTTTTGAAGGGAAAAGACAGCAGATAACCCCGAGATAATACTTCAGGGTCTCTGCAAACTCGTGTGAGATGCTGCAGCTCCAGCCATCTGAGCAACAGTGATGCTTCAGGGCTTTCCTTTCTCTTCTTCCTCTTTTGTTTTTTTTTCTATATCCACGAAAAAAAAAAATTTGCTGGAGTGCCCCGGATCTGAATAGTTCCTTGTTCTTCTGCCCACAAAAGACGCAGCCGATCGGTTAAAAAGAAACGTATTTTCTCGTGACCATTATTCAGAATATGTGTCATGGTTTTACGCCTCTGGAGGAAACTCGGGCCTGCCTCCCGCAGGGGTGCAGTCCCGAGAGCCGCTTCCTCCGCGGAGGGCCGCCGTGACAGCGAAGGGGACTTGCAGCCACAAATGTGGCCGGCGCAGCGTGGAATTCCCACGGCTGCCAGCGCTGGAGGAGGATTATGAGAATAACGGCCACACTAATGGAGTCCGAGGCGGTGCCAGTGGGACTCCCGGCTGCATGGGGGACCGCTACCACCCGCCTCACCGGATCTCACCTGGACGAAGACGATGGGGGTAGTGGTACCCTCGATGTCCAGCAGGATGGCGCGCACCTCCGCCGGCACCGGCAGCAAGCCCATAGCGGCGGCCGCGGCAGTGGGCGCTCCGCCCTGCGGCTATCGTGGGGGGCCGAGCCAAGCCGTGCCTCCGCAGATCGCAGAAGGTGACTGATGCGACCTCCAAACTTCTGCGGCGGGGAGTGCCGCGCCGCATGTCCCCGCCCCCGAAGAGCCTGCACCGCCCCGCCGCCGCCTGAACGGGGTTTCTGGGTTGCACGTTATACCCCCCCAGTCCCAGTTTCGCCGTCCCCGCCCAGGGCAGCGATCCCCGCCTTGCCCCAGGCCCGCAGCGTCAAAGGGGCAGGGAGCACTGAGCGTGCGGAGGGGCGAGGCTGGGGGAATGGCGGCCGCACTCCGGGCCTCTCAGCAGGGAACGGCTGCCCAAGCGCCGCACCCGGAGCGGCCGGGCCGGGGCCCCGGAACTCACGGAAGGCCAGCCCCTCGGCGGCTGGCGGGTGCTGCAGCGCCGCCGGGAGCCACCAGGGGCGCTGCGGCGCCGGGCGAGGGAGCAGCGCTGATTGGCTGCCGGCGTGGGTATATAATAGCGGCGCAGGCGGAGCCCGAGTCTCTTCCGCCGCCATTTTGTCTACTGTGCAGGTCTCTGCTGTCTCCGCCGCGCGCCTGAGCAGCCCCGCCGCCCTCGCCCCGGCATGGAGGACGCGACTGAGATGAGCGGCGGCCCGGAAGAGTTCGCCGAGGGCTCCAAGATCAACGCGAGCAAGAATCAGCAGGATGATGGGTAAGAGTCGGAGGGACCGCGCGTCCATCTCACTCGCCCGCCCTCCTGGGTCCCGCGGGGGAGGGGCAGCGGCCTGAGCGCTGAGGGGGGTGAGGCCTGCCCTACGCCAATGGCCGCGCCCGCCTTTGTGTCCCGGGCTAGTGACCCAGTTTCCGTTGGGCGGGCCGTGGGCCTGCCAGTCGGGGGCGTGACGTCACCTGTGGGGGTGTGCGCTGCTGGCGGGCTCGTGGCGGGGTACCTGCAGACCTGTTCCACATGTAAAAGGATGAGGCCAGGCCAAGTCAGCTGCTGACGCTTCCCTGTGCTGCCACTGCGGCCTAGAGCAGCGGGTGCGGCTGTTAGGTTCTGCAAGCCGAGCCGGGTAGCAGCAGCTTCCTTATCGTTTTTGGCTTGTGGCGGCTACGAGTGCACTTGCGTGTGCTCCATGTGTGCCTTTACACCCAGCTCTGTGTGTACACACGTGTATTTACGTGTATTCATATGTACTTATGTGTTTCAGGAAAATGTTTATTGGAGGCCTCAGCTGGGACACCAGCAAGAAAGACCTGACAGAGTATCTTTCTCGTTTTGGTGAGGTTGTGGATTGTACAATTAAAACAGACCCAGTCACTGGGAGATCAAGGGGATTTGGATTTGTGCTCTTCAAAGATGCTGCCAGTGTGGAGAAGGTGAGTGGATATCTTGTAGATCGATGGCACAAAGCTTGCATGTGTCACTGTAGTGGTCTGAGACTTAATTTCTTTATGTGCTTCTTAGGTATTGGAACTGAAGGAACACAAACTGGATGGGAAGTTAATAGATCCTAAAAGGGCAAAAGCCTTAAAAGGGAAGGAGCCACCAAAAAAAGTGTTTGTTGGTGGGCTGAGTCCAGATACGTCTGAAGAACAGATTAAGGAGTACTTTGGCGCTTTTGGCGAGGTATGGTATAATGGTGTATAAGAACAGCTGTGGTTTTCAGGTGCAGCGTTGTCTCTGTCTTAAGACAGACTTTGTGAGGAGAGAGCTGGCTCAGGCTTATATAAAACTAGGGGCTGTTGAAACTATGCATACTAATGATTTCATAGTGTTGTGATGAGCTGATTTATAGCTCTCAGAAGCAGTAAGCATAGATGCTGGACTGCTAAATGGTTCCGGTAGCATAAAAAGTTGCTTACAGATTTAATGCATTATTGATAAGTACTTTTGATTTCAGATTGAAAACATTGAGCTTCCCATGGACACAAAGACAAATGAAAGAAGGGGCTTCTGTTTTATTACATACACAGATGAAGAGCCAGTAAAGAAGTTACTAGAAAGCAGATACCATCAGATTGGTTCAGGAAAGGTATGGAAGCTTTCCTTAGCTTGTGAAATGGACCATCTCTGTAGACTTCCTTAAAAGCAGCTCACAAAATGGCCTTGAAATTCCTGATGAGTTAAAGAATTTCTGTCTTTACAGTGTGAGATCAAAGTAGCACAGCCCAAAGAGGTATACAGGCAACAGCAGCAGCAGCAGAAAGGAGGAAAAAACAATGCAGCTGGTGGACGAGGAGGTGGAAGGGGGCGTGGACGGGGTGAGTATTTTAGATGTTGAAATTAACGTAAATGCTTAAGTGTCTGTAATAAAACACTAAGGTGTTTATTACACCAGGTTTCAGGCTGCATGCAGATCTTGTGTTTAAATTGAATGTGGAAAGTAACCTGTTAGTAAACTGCATTTTGGTGGTTGTGATTAGTTCTGGAAGCCTAAGAATCTCTTGGTCTGCTTGCACTCAAGTGGAAAGCTGGATGTAGGGTGCTTTTATATACCCACTGTTGACAGCATGGCTAAATGGATAGTTCAGTTACCCTTTCAGGTGAGGGGATACACTTAGTTGGCTTATGGGCTCTTTGCTAAAAAAGAAGAAAGTTACTTTAATACAGTTTGCAAATGGATGAAAAGCAATGGCTGTTATGTTACAGATTAACACATCTCAGTCTTAAGCAGTTGCAACCAACACAATGCAGTAAAGCTGATCCTGTGGTATAACTTGTTCAGGAAATTAGTGATCCAAAACAGAAGTTAAAAGAAAACAGCAGGAGCTGCTGTAGTGCACACCTTTTAGTGTGGTGTTTTGGTTTTGCTGACTGTTTCTATGATTGGGACTACCCACTGTCTTTCTCTAATGTCGTGGGTTGTCTTATGATGTGTCTCTCATCCAACTGCAATGCCTCAATTCTTTTTTTAGAAAACTTTTTCTTGAGTTCTTGGGAAGGAAAGATGATTCTTCCTGGTCTGAAGTTAGATGAAGTGGCATAGGAGAGGATTGAAATAAGTTTTTTAACTTAAAAATGTTATACTTGGTTTCAGGTCAGGGACAAAACTGGAATCAGGGATTTAGTAACTACTATGATCAAGGATATGGAAACTACAATAGCGCTTATAGTGATCAAAGCTATAGTGGCTATGGAGGATATGACTACTCTGGGTACAACTATCCCAATTATGGATATGGGCCAGGATACACAGATTACAGCGGTAAGTGATTTTGCTCTTGTTCCAGATAATAGTATACATCTTAAACAGGGTCCTCTTTTAGTAACTTGTTTTGTAACACCTCTTATTCATAACACATGGCTCTAAAGAGTAGCCCTGCTGGTGTACTGTGCAGGAGCAATCTCCTTCAAAGTGTTGGATGTTAATCTTAATGCTTCTGAGTTCTTTTTTTCCCTCGTGTTTCTTACAGGTCAACAGAGCACATATGGAAAGGCATCCCGTGGTGGTGGCAATCACCAAAACAACTACCAACCATACTAAAGCAGTACCTAGTACTTGAGGAAGCAGGTGTGTACATGAGTGCAATGTCCATTCTCAATATGTCTAATCTAATTTAAAGATCAATAGACAAATGAAGAGTAAAAATTTATGTAGCATGACTTTTCCTTTAAACTTTTGTTAACTTAAATAAGCCCTCTTTTTTTAAACCAGCTTTGCCTACAGTGTCTATAGATCTTTAACTTTGTAAAAATGTGACTTTATCTTCTTTAGTAGTTCAGAAAAACATAAGAGTTTTTCTGTTTTGCGTTGTGTACCAGGTGGTCTAGAGGAATAATTAACTTATTAGAAGTATTAACAGGTAAAGTACTGAAATGGGTACAACTTAAGGAAAACAAGAATGTTGTCTTCTAACTCTGACATTATACCTTGTTTGTACCCGCCAGCGGGAACTTCATTGCAGGCCGTGTGTCACCCTGACCACGTCTATCTCTGGGGTCGCACGTTGCAGGCAGAGCGCAAGGCATACACCAGAAAACGCTGTCCTGTGGTATGGTCTCTTCCAACTTCCTGTACCAGCGTAAAGATTAAAGTGGAAAACTTCAGACTTTGGCTTCTTTTTTTAATCTTTTTGGAGATTAAGTGTCTTAACTTAAATGGTTTTTTACAGGAGTTAAAGTACATAAATGCCTTTACAGCTTAATCATTTGGTCTTCTGTTTAGTGTTGTATTTCAATTGTGGAACCTCATTTTAAGTGTGCATTCTTTAAGATTTAATGCTTGCTTTTTTCTTTTTATAGCTAATAGTGAAATCTGCAAACAAAACGAACTTTTAAATCTGGAAAAACGTTAAAGATCATATGCACATAGACTGTTTGAACTAAATCGACCTGAGTTGTATTTGCACAGCAGTCAATTAAATGGATAAACAAATAATTGGAAACCCTTTTGTCAGTGTTTCCAGTGAAAAAAAAATTCTGATCCAGAGCCTGATTAGTAGTCTAAATCAAATGTTTGTTTTTCTGGAACAGCTTCCTAAAAGGGATGAATAGCTATATTTGGGAATATAAATTGCTGATGAGTAACAATTATGCATATGGTCTTTAACAGTGAAGAAAGGAATATATAGAAGACTTAAGCAGTTCATGAAAATGGACCTTTTAACAATTCATGTAATAACTTGCTCAGATCTGACATACATTTTATCTTGATTTTTAGGTAGAAATACTGCAGCAAAGCCATCTTGCAGCACATCGTGAG
The DNA here is from genome assembly GCA_013401335.1 of Brachypteracias leptosomus. Taxonomy (NCBI): domain Eukaryota; kingdom Metazoa; phylum Chordata; class Aves; order Coraciiformes; family Brachypteraciidae; genus Brachypteracias; species Brachypteracias leptosomus. The sequence goes on along the minus strand of VYZX01017253.1, from coordinate 18,402 downwards.
TGAATGGAGGGTGGTCTTCATGAGAGGAATTGACTATTTTGTAAAAGACTTAGTGTATGACACAACTGTGTCCAACTGTACATAGCAGCTGACTAGTTTTCTTTTATGGTTTTTACTTTATTTTTGCCATTCATGTCATGACACAATGTGGACTTGTGTTTATACAAACTTTATTTGTATAATTTCATGTTAAAGAATTCTTTAATAAATGCTTACTTAAGTGAATGTGTAGTCTTGGTATTGGCTGTCAGTTAACAGTGGTATAAACTACCTGTATAGAAAGGCATGTACCTTTCTGGAGATCATAAATGTCTGAAGGTAAGATTGTGTAAGCAGCTGTTAGACCTGGAGAGGTCCCTGTTAGCAGTGAGTTTGGATGAGAGAAGACCTGACAGGACTGCCATGGAGGAGAGAGAGAAACAGCATAATGTTTACTGGGAGAAGTGACAGCTGTATGTAACTTTGTACTGCCACCTCTTCAGGAGTGCAGCTGGCTGCAGAAGCTGTCCTTATCAGCAGTGCCTTGTCATGGCTGCAAGCTCTACTACTGCTAGGACAGGGTTTTGCTTTTACAACTTAATATATGCAAGTTTTACTTCAACCTGTAGCAATTTATTTTAAGTGAGGGGTTTTTTCTTTGGTTGGTTTTGTTTGATTTTCTTGGTGGTGATGGTTTTCTTTAAAAAAAAAAAAAGCAGCTTCATATGTACGTTCAAGCACTGGATGCTCCAGGGACTGTTTGCAGGTTGCAAGCTCGGTGCAGGCCGGCCCGGAGAGCCGAGTCAGGCACGTTCTCGACAGCTGCCTTCTGCAGAACGGCCCACTCGGCCTCATGACGAGCTGCCGGTCGCCTCGTGCCCTGCTCAGCAGCGGGCAGACGAGAAGCCGTCGGCAGCAGGCCCCCGAGCAGCGATGAGGCGCTCACCAACCGACGGTTCCGTTCGGGGACAGTGCGCGCCCCCCCACGCCGTCTCCCCGGGAGGCGGTGTCAGGTGACCGCGTCCGCCGCACTTCTTCCGTCCGCCATTTTAGGTTGGGTCGGTGGCGGCGCCATTAAAAAAAAAAGAGCGAAAGGTCTTGGCGCGCTCGTATCGTCGCTGGGGCTGCGAAAGGGCCCGGGCCTCGGTAGGAAAGCGGCAGCGGGGCCGGGGGCAGCGGGCAGTCGCCGGGCTGCCGGCGCGGGTCAGCCGCAGAGGCGGCGCCATGTCGGAGCAGCAGTTCGCCATGGACTCGGCGGCGTCGGGCGCCGGAGGCAGCTCGGCGGAACCGGCGGAGCAGCCTGAGGGGCTCGTGCGGGCTGGGGCGGTGGGTGCCGACGGAGGAGGTGGCGGCGGGATCGAGTCGGAGGGAGCCAAGATTGATGCCAGCAAGAACGAGGAGGACGAGGGGTGAGCGGCGAGGGCGGCGCTAGCGCCCCGCGGATTTGTTTCCCTGGTGGCGGCCTGCTGGGGTGGGAGGCGGTGTCTGACGCCCCATGGCTCGGCCTGGCCCAGTGTAGCCCCACTTGCCGCTCTGTTTGTTTACTTGGCGCCGCGGCGACGTCACGTACCGGGACGGACCGGAGGGGGCGGGTCACCGGCGGGGCTCGGGTGGGCTGAGCCGCTCGGACACCTTTGCTTTCCTGTTTGCCGGGAGCACTGGGGCGTGAGGAGTTGGGTAGAGGTCCCCGCGGCGCGACAGCGACCGTGGCGAATCTGCCCGCGTTCCAGCGGCGGAGGGCGGGCCACTGCTCACCCCGGAACGCAATGGCTCGGGTCGTAGCTGGCGGCTTACCAGGAGGTTGCAAACCTAAACGCGACCCGGGGGCTTGGTGTGCTCTTGGAAAAGTCAGCCGGGTCGGTATCTAGTTTGCTCTTTCCCATTTCAAGGAGTCGGGGTTGTTGCTGTGCTCTGGATTGGTTTCGAAACTAGCGGGAGCAGCGCTGTCATGGAGTTCCAAATGCTGATGACAAGTGGGCAAAGTTTCATGCCCCTCACAATCCAAATCCCATGGCAGGTGGCAATGACTGGTACTAAGGTGTACGTCGGGTGTGATGTGTGCCAAACTACAAAAGAGGATGTGTTTTTTAAAAGTTAATGTGTGGTACATGTCTTAAGGACTGTAAGTCAATGTAAATGAATGTTAAGGATGCAATCACTTAATGTTGCCCTATGTTGCAAATATAAACGGTATGTCTGTTGAACGTTAGTGAAAAGCATGAGGCACCTTGACTTCTTCCCACTGTAAACCATTCCGCCTCTTCTCATGAAACTCGCTGTGAGGAAGTTTGCTTTAGGTAGCAGCTTAAGAATGAAAACAGCTTTTAAGCTTTTTCTGATGCTTGGCATGGGGCAGTGTCGCTTCATAGAGCAGGTGAAATTCATGTATAATAAATCCAGTTACAGGACAGATGGCTGCTGTATGCTGTCTCCTGTCAGGCCACTAAGAAATTCAAGCTACAGGTCTGTTTTTGATCAATGCAGAAAATAAACCAGATAAAGGAACACTAGCTACTGTGTCCTGTAGAGTCTTGCTGCAAAACCTTCCCAAATGTCTTTCTCCTGTAATAACCCAGAACATTGCTAAGAATAGGTAGGAAGAACAGAAACTTTTGAGTGTTTTGCTAGGATTAGTGAAAACTTAAAATGGTTTTGTTACTTCTAACCCTCTCTTAATGGCTTTAAGTACTTATGCAGTTTTCATATTTGCTTTACTTTTTGTCTTTGAATATGCACCTATTAAAGGGTTTTCATGAGGAAGCCTATCTTCTTTTGAGTCAACACAGCCTAGAAGAAATTGTCACCAAGCAGTGCAGTGACATTAGACAGTGTTAAATGTAGCATACATTGACTTGTAGTTTAGTTCAATCGGGTTTTTTATCTGTTAATTCTTGTGGGTAATACTTTACAGGAAACAGTGTTTGGTAGTAGAGGGAAAACAGAACATCCTTGGTAGCCGCTGGATACACATACATTGTTGTTTCCTTTGCATTAGGTGTCTTCAGGAAAAAACAGTGTACAGATTCTCATACCCTCAAATCTCCTGAGTGAGAAGTGTGGATTTGAGAAATTCACATATTGACAACTGCCAGGAGATTTCTTGACCCTGTTGGAGGAAGGCCAAAGCCACTAGTCGTGGTGATGTCCATGCTCAGTTTAGCTAAGTCTGAAGTTTGAAAGCTTTCCCAGTACACTTCTGGTAACTTATTTTGGAAAACTGTATGTGCTGATGTGACTTACACCAGTCAAATTGTGTAGGCTTGGGAAATGCACATATTTTACAAGCTTTTGACAGCACTCTGGCATTGCACCTTAATTGTTTGTTGCACTCAGGATCTGACCTTAGTTTTGCAGTGGAGCAGTAGTTTGTTAGCTTCTCTAAGGTGCAAGCTGAAACAGTCATGTTTTGTTGCTCTGTAACTGGATTCACAGATGCAGTTACTACATGGTGGGAAGAAAATCCTTCAAGGGGCTGTCAGTTTCATAGAATCATAGAATGCTTTGAGTTGGAAAGGACCTTTAGAGGTCACCTAGTCCAATCCCCCTGCAGTGGACAGGGGCATCTTTAACTAGATCAGGTTGCTCAGAGCCCTGTGCAACCTGAAGTTGAATGTTTCCAGGGATGGGACATCTACCACTGCTCTGGGAAACATGTTCCAGTGTTTGAGCACCCTCATTATAAAAAAACTTCTTCCTTAGGTCTAGTCTAAATCAGCTCTCTTTTAGGTGAAAACCATTACCCCTTGTCCTGTTGGAACAGGCCCTGCTAAAAAGATTGTCCTCATCTTTCTTATAGGCCCCCTTTAAGTGCTGAAAAGCTGCAATAAGGTCTCCCCAGAGCCTGCTCCTCTCCAGGCTGAACACCCCCAGTGCTCTCAGCCTGTCCTTGTAGGAGAGATATTCCACCCCTCTGACTATTTTGTGCCCTCCTCTGGATGTGCTCCACCAGGTTCATGTCCTTTTTGTGCTGAGGACTCCAGAGCTGGATGCAGTACTCCAGGTGAGGTTTCATTAGAGCAGAGTAGAGGGGCTGAATCACCTCCCCTGACTTGCTGGCCACACTTCTTTTATTGCAGCCTAGGGTATGGTTGACCTTCTGGGGTGTGAGCACACATTGCCGACTGATGTCCAACTTTTCACCCACCAACACCTCCAAGTCCTTCTCTGCAGGGCTGCTCTCAATCCCATCATCCCCCAGCCTGTATTGATAGTGAGGATTGCCCTGACTCAGGTGAGGACCTTGCACTTGGCCTTGTTGAATCTCATGAGATTGGCCCAGTTCTCGAGCTTGTCCAGCTTACCTCAATCTTGTCCAGCTTGTTCAGACTCATGTTCTTCATCTGTCGTGTACTTAGTGGTATAAATCGGGGTTTTGTGTGTTAGTTGTTAGTTGATAACTGTAAAACAGATTTTGTATGAATGGTTTGTTGATAATTGTAAAACAGGTGTTTTGTATGTCAGGTAGCAAGTTTATGTTTGATAGTAACTGCTAAAGTATCGCTAGCTGCCATGTGACAGAAATACAATGCTGCATCCTCTGTATATGTTCTGTTCTGCTGCTTAAAAAAACCGCACAAAACAAAACCAAAACCAAACAAGAACCTTAATGATGGATGAACACAAGAGCACAAAGCATCCTTTGAATTACTGTCCATACTGATATGACATTTCTGGTTTACCATTGTGGACCATTTTTTCTATATTGGTCCTGAAGACAGTAAGACATCACATTAGAAGGAGCTTTTCATGCTTTGTTAAAGAGAGATCTGAAATTAATGAGAAAAGTGGATGATGGGATGGGGAATCAGTGCTCCTGTTTATAGACTTCCAAGACTCATTATAGAAACATTTGAAACTCCTGAACTCCCTCATCTGTATGGAGATTGGTTATGTTTGTCAGAAGCTGCACGCTCTTGTTAATTCTGCAAGAACACAGCTAATTCAACTGAATTAATTCACATGAGCAGCTTTTGATTTGAGAGTTTGACTTGTGGAAGTACACCACCATTGTACATGATTGTATGTGTGGAAACTGGAGGAATTGGAAATGTGCTACAGTGGGTTTTCAGATTTTCTGATAACAATGTGATTGTGGGAAAGATGGGTACGGTGAAAATGGACAAAGCTTTGTAGGAAGCATTTTTATTGAATCATACTTTTTGTTTTCAGCCCACTGTAAAATCTTCTTTGTCAGTATTAGAAGAGATCATCTCAAATCCTCTTTTGAATGAGTGCATAAGCACTGTGCCTAATAACTAGGAACGTTTCATTTGTGTGCGTGTTGGCTTGATTTTTAGTTGACACAAATCACAAAGAGTTTTGTCTTGAGACGCAGTCATAAAATACAAAATACAAAAATACAAGTCATGATCAGATTTACCCACTGTACATGTTTGCCCAGCAACACTGGTCCTGTAGGTAGTATATTGAAAAGACGTTCTCACTATTACATTGGGTTATGCCAGGTGTTTATATCATGTTTTTTGCGAAAGATGTTTTGACCATCCAATACTTGGATTTTTTTACTGCTTTCTGGGGAAAGTGATTTGAATGTTTTAGTTTACTTATATTGACATAAGTTCAGTCCAGACTAGTATATAAATGCTTCTGTTTAACTGCATTGGCTTATAAATCTATTCTGCCTATATTTGTTTCATAAGCAGTTGTGTGGAGACTCCACAGATAACTGAGTGGAATTAAGCCTGTGGTGGGTCAGTAGTAGTGGGGATACAAGGAAGTAATAAAATAGCTTTTTATCACTCTGTGGGTTCTCAGGATAGCAGAGTGGGCAGCTGCAGTGGAAGAAGATGCAGAACTTTTGTGTATCTTTAAGTCTTTATCTAATCTGGCCAGGATTATTTAAGCAATTCCTCAAAAAGTGCAGGCCTGTCTGTATAGTGTCATTGATAAAATTCTGCTGTTCCCTACATTAGGTAACTGAGCTCATAAAGCTTGACAGTACAGGATTTTGGGTAAGACACATTAACAGATTAAACATCTTGTCTTAACAGGAAAATGTTTATTGGCGGCCTTAGCTGGGACACTACAAAGAAAGACCTGAAGGACTATTTCTCTAAATTTGGTGAAGTCGTAGACTGCACTCTGAAGTTGGATCCCATCACTGGTCGATCAAGAGGCTTTGGCTTTGTACTCTTCAAAGAATCGGAGAGTGTAGATAAGGTAGTATTAATGTAATGAAGTAACGTGTTCAATTTTAGGGAGCAAAGATAACAGCACTCAGATCATTGTATGCATAGTTGTTTGTACGTGATCTGTTAAAGATAATTCTGGGATACAATATATTTAAGATGCTTATTGAAATGTTTTTTTTGTCAGTCATCCTACTCATGATGCAGTGGCCAGGATAGGCAGTGATTCACAAAGTTTAGCTTGGGTACTTAAAGGGAAGTGTATTGCAAACCACTGGACCTGAACACTTCAAAAATACTGTATATAAATGTCTGCTGCTCACTACTGTGAAAGCAATAATTTACAGAGAACTTCCAGTCTTTGCATTTCAGAACTGCTGCATGAACCCCTAGAGTAGAGCCAGTGGCTTTGATAGATTTGGGCTTTATCCAAGCAAAAATTAGCTGTTAACATTTCTAAAATGCTGTTGACAAAGCACACTGAAAGGTTTTCACCATCATTGACATTTGGTGACATCTAAACTACAGATTCTTTGCTTCCTAAGGTTCCAGGATGGGATTGTAGAGTACTTTCTGAGAGATCATAGAATCATATCTTAGAATGGTTTGGATTGGAAGGGACCTTAAAGATCATCTAGTTCCAAACCCCCTGCCATAGGACATCTCCCACTAGACCAGGTTGCTCAAGGCCCCATCCAGCCTGGCCTTGAACACCTCCAGGGATGGAGCATCCACAGCCCCCCTGGGCAACCTGTTCCAGTGTCTTACTGGCTGGAATCCGTTATCTTGCACTTCATATGCTCTCTCATTGGCCTGTGATCCAGGGCCAGGGTATCTTATTTCTGGCACAGGCCTCGAAGTGAGATGAACTGAGGATCCTCTCCCCTGGCAACTTTAGTTCAAAGCGCTCTTTACTAAATTGGCAAGCCTTTGGCCAAAGATGTGCTCCCCCTTCTCAGAGATGGACCCTGTCAGCCTCCAGGAGACTGGGTTTCTCAAAGCAAGTCCCATGGTCCAAGTAGCTGAAGCATTGGCTGTGACACCACTCCTGTAGCCATTTGTTAATTTTCCTAATTTGGTTGGCCTTTTCAAGCCCCTTCCCTTTGACCGGGAGGATCGATGAATAGACTACCTGGGCCCCCAAGTCCTTCACCGCCGCTCCTAGGGCTCTGTAGTCCTTCTTGGTACTTTTGAGGTTACTTCTGGCTGTATCACTGATGCCCATGTGAAACAGCAGCAACAGATAATAGTCAGTAGGATGTACCAGGTTTGGGAGCCTCTGTGGCATCTTTGATGTGAGCCCCTGGTAAGCAGCAGATGCTTCTAGACAATGGGTCACTCTTACTTCCCTTGGGTGATATGTGGCTCCAGGTGACTCTTGAAAGGCTTTGTCAGAACTGTCTATGTTAGTGGATAGTGATCAAAATCATGGACCTGTTTGTTTTGTTCAACAAATCAGTGCTGTAATAAAAGTATTGAAATTGAAGTGATAGCATTAACAAAACCAGTATAAAATAAGTGAGCCTTGCTCAAAACCTCAGCAAAACATTTAGCTTGAACTATGAGAAGTATTGTGTTTTAATTTTCCACAGGTCATGGACCAGAAAGAACACAAGCTGAATGGAAAGGTCATTGATCCCAAAAGAGCTAAAGCCATGAAAACAAAAGAACCCGTTAAAAAGATTTTTGTTGGGGGCTTGTCTCCAGACACGCCTGAGGAGAAAATAAGGGAATATTTTGGAGGTTTTGGTGAGGTACGTGGTGAAATAAACTGCTTATACTTGTAGAACTTGTTCTGTCTTCACAAATTTAGTAATAAAAAGCAGCCCCCAAATGCAACCTTCCTGGATGCTATTGTAAGCTTAATGGCTACTGTAGCTCTGTGTGTCTTAGTAGTCAGAATTTTAGTGATAAGGGTATGAATTACAGGCTTTGAGTTGCATAAACTGGGTTTATGGAGGAGCTGGGATAAGTCAGAGAATCAGATCATGGGATGTTTTAGTCTTGAGTGGGACAGGCATGGGAGACAATGTTTTTGAGCATACTGCTTTGGTCAGTTAGGTGAGATGCTCTTCAGTTACCTCTACTTTGGCACAGATAAAGACAGTTTGCCAAAATTCTGCGCAACTGTGTAGTCTCATGTCTCTCTCTGTGCCCACTTTTTGATGGTGCAGATGAACAAAATGCCACAGCAGTCCTTAAAAGCTGGCCTTGTATAACCTTTGTACAGCTGCTGCTTCCCTATTACTTCTCAGATGTTGCCGGCATCAGGTC
>VYZX01017253.1:0-5000 GCA_013401335.1 Brachypteracias leptosomus | reverse complement strand
ACCTGCCTCTGAATTTTGAAAGGCCTCTTGGGCACTCTGCACAGAACAAGTCTGCTACTTAGCTCTATATCAAAGCATGTAATAATGCTCTGAACCTTAATGGCCAGGAAATTTCTCAGACTTGAATGACTCAGTGGGGATAGCGGTCCATACAAACATCAAGTAACAATTTTCTGTGTCTTAGACTACTCTGATTCAGAAAATATGCATGAATTTTATTTACCGTTTATCTTTAGCAGCAGCCATGGTCTTAGAAAATGCCCACCAGCATATGATATAGAAATAACAGAGATAATCAGTAAACACACCTTGTTTTTTCATAACATTTGAAACTTGTTGGTAACTTGCATGTTTAAATAGCAGTAGAAAATGCTGTAAAAAGGTATATTGTGGGCAAGGTGCTGCAACTGAGCTTTAGTCTATACCTTTTCATATTTTCAGATGATAGACCTGCATTTAAACTGTCATTCTGTCTCTTCAGCAAAAGTACTAGGAGCCAGTTTTACAGGCTGGTTTACTGCAGAATAACATTTAAAATTCCTTACGTCTGAACGAAAGCTTCTACAGTACTGATTCCTGATTAGTCCAGAGTAGAGTTATAAAGGTACAAACATTTCTGCATTACAGTTGAAGGATGTGGAACTGAGCACAATCTGCCTAGTATCAGACACAGATTAGTAAGGGGTTTTACCCTTCTAAGGTTTGCTTCTAGTCAAATTGACATAGGTTGTAATAATCTCCTAATGATCCTTCTGAGCTGGAATCAGATGTGAATGGTTTCACTGTTGTGGGTGTCTATTACAGGCCACCAGATCAGGACAAGGAAGTTGACGAGGCCTTCTACAGGCAGCTGACATCAGCCTCGCAGTTACAGACCCTTGTTGTCATGGGGGATTTTAACTATCCTGATATTTGCTGGAAGACATACTCAGCCAGCTATCCACAGTCCAGGAGGTTCCTCCAGTGCATCGATGACAACTTCCTGATGCAAATGGGGGATGAGCCAACTAGGAGAGGAGCGCTGCTAGATCTTATTCTTAGGAATAAGGAGGGTCTGGTTGAAGGTTGAGGGCAGCCTTGGTTGCAGCAACCATGAAATGGTGGAGTTCAGGATCTCATGTGGCAGAACAGAATATCTAGCAGAATCAAAACTCTGGACTTCAGTAGGGCCAACTTTGGCCTTTTCAAGCAATTGCTAGGGGAAATCCCATGGGACAGGGTACTAGAAGGTAAAGGGGCCCAAGATAGTTGGTTAGAACTCAAGGACCACTTCTTCCAGGCGCAAGATCAGAGCATCCCATCATATAGGAAATCAAGAAAGGGACCAGTGCCAGTTTTGTGTTTCTGAGAGGCAGCCAAGTTCCACTGCTTTTAGTGCAAGAAGGTACATTTGAGGCTGGGGGCTAAAGCAAAAGTGAGAACCCCAGATTTCAGTTGCCTGTGCAAGGGCCCCCAGGGGAGTTTGAGAATGAGCAGCACTCTTTGGGGCCGGCACCTTTGCTTTGGGAGCAGGAGCCAAATGTGCCAGTTTTGTGTTGGTGAGGGCCGGGCGAGCCTGTCTTGCTTTGAGTGCAGGAAGGTGAATTTGAGGCTGGGGGCTAAAGCAAAGGTGAGAGGTGCAGATTTGTGGTGGCTGTGCAAGGGCCCCCAGGGTAGCCTAAAAAAATAAACAGCACTTTTTGGGTCTGGCACCTTTGCTATGAGAGCAGGAGCCAAATGTGCCAGTTCTGTGTTGATGAGGGCCAGGCGAGCGTGTCTTGCTGTCAGTACAGGCAGGTGGTTTTGAGTCTTGGGGCTAAAGCAAAGGTGGGAGGTGCAGATTTGTGGTGGCTGTGCAAGGGCCCCCAGGGTAGCCTAAAAAAATAAACAGCACTTTTTGGGTCTGGCACCTTTGCTTTGGGAGTGGGCGCCAAATGTGCCAGTTTTGTCTTGTTGAGGGCCCGGCGAGCCTGTCTTGCTTTGAGTGCAGGAAGGTGAATTTGAGCCCCCCCCCTAAAGCAAAGGTGAGAGGTGCAGATTTGTGGTGGCTGTGGAAGGGTCCCAAGGATACAATGAGCATTCGCTGCACTTTTTGGGTCTGGCACCTTTGCTTTTGGAGCAGGAGCCAAATGTGCCAGTTTTGTCTTGGTGAAGGCCGGGCTAGCCTGTCTTGCTGTCAGTGCAGGGAGGTGTTTTTGAGTCTTGGGGCTAAAGCAAAGGTGGGACCTCCCAGATTTGTGGTGGCTGTGCAAGGGCCCCTAGGGGACCTTGAGAGTGAGCAGCACTTTTTTGGGCTGGCACCTTTCCTTTGGGATCAGGAGCTGAATATGCCAATTGTTATCTTTCCTAGAGCTCAAGAAGCACGTTGCTTTTAGTGAAGATGCATTTCACGCTGGTTCCTAAGGCAAAGGTGGGAGCTCCATCTTTGGATCATGAAAGGAAGGTCAGTAGTTGCAGACCAGTCATCCTATACCTGCTATGTAAACAGCATGAGACAGAGTATCAACTGCTCAGAATGGCTCACTGCTGGACTCATTTTGCTTGCTGTTGATAGCACTGTGATTTCTGTCTTCCACTCAAAAGAAAAGTATATTTAACCAATGGCAGTTTGAAAATCCTACCCTAGAATTCTCAGTGAAATATCTCATTGGTGATATGCTGTTGCCTCAAAACATGAAAAAAAATCCCAAACCTTTAACAATTTAATATTCTTAAGTCCTACAGTATTGATGCCTAAGTAATTACTACCAAATTCCTTGTTGTCTCAGAAAGTTATTCTTTTCCAGCAAGGCCTAACCTTTGAATAATTTTCTATAAAATTTAAGTTGAAGGTAGACCAATTTTGAGTTGGTGGAAGAGGTAAAGAGGGATTGTCTTGAAGACATCATGATTGCTACGCTCAAGACAGCCTCCAACCATTATATCCCCGTAAGTTCTTATCTTTGAATAATAGGTCCATCAGGGAGCCTTCCCTAGCTGGTTCTCTCACCAGCTGTGTTAGGAAATTATCTTCCACACATTCTAGGAACCTCGTAGACTGATATCCATCTGCTGTGTTGTATTTCCAGCAGACATCTGGTAAGTTAAATTCCCCCACAAGAACAAGAGCCAGGGATTATGAGATTTCTCCCATATGCTCATAGAATATTTCATTTGCTTCTTGATCCCGGTTAGGCAATCTATAACAGGCTCCCACCATGATATCTGCATTGTTGGCCCTCCCCCTGATTCTTACCCATAGAAACTCAACCTTATCAATCATCTTCATTTTCAATATGTTCAGGCAATCAAAGCTTCTGAAGAGCTTATGGCCATGCAATGCAGCACTCCAGTTGCGCAAATCATCCCATCATGTTTCCATGATGGCAACTATATCATTGTTTTTCTTCTGTACAACAGCTTCCAGCTCCTGTTAGTTGCCCATGCTGCATGTATTGATGTAAATACACTTCAGTTGGGCTAGTGATCCTGTCACCTTTCTTGGGGGAGAACGCCTAATTCCAACGTGACCACTCCCAGGCACTGCCATGATTTCTAGCCCATCAATCTCCCTTTTGTCTTTCCTATCACATGGCACTCTGTCCCCTGTCTCCACGAGATGGCACACTTAAGGACCTTGCTAGCACGCCATACCACAAATGGTATGGTGTGCTGCCCCCAAGCTTATCTCCAGCAAGTCTGGTTTTATTCCTTTCCCTCTTCAAATTAGTTTAAAATTTTGATGAGTCCTGTCAACTCTTGTGCAAAAATCCTTTTCCTCCTTTGAGAAAGGTGTACCTGGTCTGTCACCAGCAGTCCTGGTATTGTTTAAAGAAGACTTGGCCTGACTTTTTTCTTATTAAGCAAGTCACTTAAATCTTTCATGAATGGGAACTGTGAGGCTTTTTTTTTTATGTTTCCAGCTTGAAAGCTTGAGGTCTGTTTTGCAGTGATTCTGGACAGAATACTACTGCTATTAAAGCTACTAGGAGATCTGTGTGTGTGAAATGCTGTCATAGTAAACATGATAACATCATGAAAAATCAGGCAGTAATTTAGGAATTTGCTAATTTTAGATACTTTTGACTTTACCTCTCTGCTTTATGTCTTGTTACTTCATAGAAGTTCGGTAAAGCAAAAAATAGTTAATATTTACTAAGCTGTCAGATTTTACAGTGATTAGAGCAGAGAAGCCTAGAGGATACAAATAATTTTGTCTTCAGAATAGGGTTTAATCAATTCTCAGTAAGTAAATGTTGGCTTTCTCACAAAATAGTTTGGAAGAGACAGGGTCTCTTTCATTGAGCAGCGCCCTAAGAAATCTAGATTTGTTCATAAAATAAGGGTGAAACTTTGGAGACTCTTTTGAGATATATCTTCATTTATTGAAGGCTGCATTCAGTTGAACAACTGAAGTGCAAAGATATCAGGTGACTTTGTTGGTGGGGAGATAGATTACCTCTATCTTCCTCAAATGAGAGCAAGAGAAAGAGTAAATAAGTACAGAAAAAAGGGGTTGTGATTATCATACATTTTTGCAACCTGGTTTGCACATGCAGCTTTCTAGGTTTTTTACCACCCTCATAAAAGATATTTTCCTTATATCAAATCTAAGTCTACCCTCTTACAGTTTATAACTACTGTCTCTTGTCCTGTCACTATAGGCCCTGGGTAAAACTCTCACCATCTTTCTGCAATAAGGTCTTCTCAGAGCTTTTCATCTCCAGGCTGGAGAGCCCCAATTCTCCCAACCTTTCTTTACAGTAGAGGTGTTACAGCACTTTGACCATTTTTGTGACCCTCATCTGGACCTGCTCTAACAGTTCAATGTCTTTCTTGCACTGTGGACCACAGAACTGGATGCAGTACTGTGGGATAATCACTGGAGGTAACTTGAAAGTTAAACTTATATAAAAGATAGGGTATTATTTGCACATTAAGGAAAGTTACAGTATCAAGGAGACCTCCAAGGTGGTGTACAGCTGGTATGCATGGGATCCCTTCCACAGTGATGGAGTGGAGTGAAGACACCATGGCCAGGC
>VYZX01017252.1:53088-98195 GCA_013401335.1 Brachypteracias leptosomus | reverse complement strand
TTACTGGAGTCCTTTGCCCTACCCTCTTTAATGTAATGTTGTCTCCTGCAAATATGTGTCTTCCAGTGCCCAGCAGAACTATGACTAATCTGTCAAGAAACACTCAACTGAGATTCCAGCAAGTGAAAGAGAGGATCTGTCCTGCATACTCCACCAAGAGTATGAAAGGATTGTTACTCTGATGGACTGAAATTGCACCTTCTCTTAAATATATCCATGTCTTTCTGTATGATTCTTCAACAGCTGTTTCTGAGGATGGTGATGTCTGTTAGCTGTATATCAGAATTTCCCACTGCAGGAAACTTCTTCCTTCTCAAGCAGTTCAGAGAAAACCCGCTATTTTTCTCCAGGGTTTATTCCACTGCCTTGGATTTGTTGGTATCTACCAATTACTTCTTGAGTTGTGATTTACTAGAATACAGTATAGTTCATGTAACATGGTAATGTACAAAGTAATGGAGAAAGGAGATGCATCTAGCTAAGGAGAAATATTTTTCTCAACTCTTCAGATTGCTACTTAGGAGAAAAAATACACTTTTCTTTGAGGATATAATTGTGCTTGACCGCAATAATCTCTGTTCCTTTACTGATTAAAAATTTCATCTTCTTGCCCATCTCACCACCTTTTCTTCCCAAGCCTCTGAGGCTGTATATAGTTAGGAGATGGCTTTTTTTAATTATTTCATCTAAAGCTCATTTCTGGATTTTTAAAAACTTAACCAAACTTTTTTCTGTGTCTGGTCTTCTGGTATGTGCTACACAGGTCTCTGCTGGGAGTTGGTTAGCAATAAAAGGTAGCTGTTTCTCAGTAAGACTGCCATTTCTAATTGAGTGCTTGTCTTTCTGGTCCAGAGCATGCTTATTCAGTGTGAAGTGCAAGTTCAGCTGAAAGCCCAGATTTTCTTCTTTCTACTATGCTCCTTTGCAAGTGCTAATGTTTCTCATTAATGAGGGAGAAGCACCACAGGGTGATGAAATAGATGGAGGATTTTGATGGGTGGTTTGACTCTCTGTGTCTGTCTCTCTCTGGCTGTTTCAATGGACTAATGACTTTTATAGTGTTAGTGCTCTGCTACCTATGTAGTTCTTGGTTCATCCCAGTTCTGTATTTTTCATATAGATAGTACTTTTATTTCAAAAACCCAATATTATACTCATAGAGGGTTTCTATGTTATAAGAAATCCCATATAAGCAAAAGATTCTATACAGCTGCAACTATCAACACAGTACCTGGTGATGGTAAAATCTATTCACGAGCTCATACTAAGATGTAAGCCTATGTTAGCCTAAATAGGCCTATGGTAAGACTTTGGAAATGTTATAGCTGATTTCATCAGTATTTATAGCTGCTACATCAGTGGAGCTAGTTCTCAGTCGCTGGTGTTCACTGCTTAAGTATGTCCTAGGCTCATCGGGAGTGGTTCTTCAAGGACAGTTCCCCTTGATAAAACATGAGAAATAATAGAGAAACTAAGTAGCAGTGTGTTTGGAGTGACTAGTATTTTCTTCCACTGAATCTATAGTATCATCCATATGAATTAGTCTGAGCTTTTTCAGCTATTGTCATAGGAAAAAAGGAGAGCCAAATACAGTAAAATTAATCCATTTTAAAATAAGTTTATTTTCTTACAGAGAACTATTACAGAACACTATTTCAAGTAGTAACAGGAATTCTTAAAGATGTTCTTGAGATGCTGCTATTTTTTAAAATTTTTTTTCTTTGTAAACCAAAGGAAGTGCACAAGAATTTTCTTGAATCTTTTCTCTTAGGGTTTTTCTCTTTTCAGAAAGTGTTTTTATTTATTTATAGTGCATGGCACAAAAGATTTTGTGCTGGTATCTGGCTTTCAAGTGCAACTGCATTAATAATCTTTATTAAAAGAGGTCTGTCTAGACCCTTTTTTTTTTTCTGTCCCTGGCCAAATCNCCTGGCCAAATCTCTCTCTCACAAGTTCACTTTACCTCTTTCTCCTCTGAGTTGATGAGGCCAGGCCTCTAGTATTGTATTCAGTTTTGGGTGCCTAGAACAAAGACACTGAGGTCCTGGAGCTGGTCCAGAGAAGGGCAACAAAGCTGCTGAAGGTTCTAGAGCACAAGTATTATGAAGAACAGCTGAGGAAACTGAGGTTGCTTAGTAGGAAGAAAAGGAGGTTGAGGGGACATCTTACTGCTCTCTACAACTACCTGGAAAGGGGCTGTAGAGACGTGGTTGATGATCTCTGATTTCAATTAACAAGCCAGGGGAGGTTTAGGTTGGACATTAGGAGAAATTTCTTCCCTGAGAGGATTTTAAAGCACTGGAACAGGATACCCAGGGAAGTGGATGAATCACCATCCCTGAATGTGTTTAAAAGCTATGTAGGTGTAGTGCTCAGGGACATGGTTTAGAAGTGGACTTGGTAGAGTTAGGTTGATGGTTGAACTCAATGACCTCAAAGGTCTTTTCCAATATAAACAATTCTATGATTCTCCCAGTGACTCAGTAAAGTTTTAGAATCTGCATCTTGGACACATATATGAGAAAAATAAGCACTGTCATCTCACTCAAAAGTTATAAAGAGCCTGCAGGATTCCATGGACAGACCTTCTACAGTCTGTATTTGCTGCTATAAATAGGTCTATGACTACCCTTCTTGTTCCCCCACACACACTTTTCTTTTTTTTTTTCTTTTTTTTCTTTTTCCACTGTAGTGGATCTGGCTGAGCTGATTTCCCAATAGCAGCCCTCATGGTGTAGTACTGGGAGCNTATACAACCTGGACAGCTGACCCAAACTGTCCAATGGGATATTCCATATCATATGACATCAACTCAACTATAAAGGGAGAAGGCAGGAGGAGGACGGGGGAAGCATTTGTTGGGAAGACGCTTGTTCTCCAAGCAACCGCTACGCGTTCTGGAGCTCTGCTTCCCGGCACAGGCCCGACACCGCCTGCGGATGGGAAGTAGAGAGTAACAGCTCTCTTTGCTTTGCTTTGCATGTGCAGCCTTGCTTTTTTTTTTCCTGATATTCATTAAAACTGCTTTTATCGTAACCCACAGGTTCTTTCCATCTTATTTTCTCCCTACTTGCCCTGCTGATGGAGGTGGGCAAGTGATAGAAGGGCTTGGTGGGCACCTGGCACTCACCCACAGTAAACCCACCACATCCACAAACAAAATAGAAGAAAATAACTGACTTTGGACCTTCTGTTGATCTATACATTTTACATTTGTATGTCTGCAGTCATATATTTGCAATATGATTTGCCTAAACATGGAACATAAGATTATTAAGACATCTTGAAGTGATTTCATAGTTTGTGCAGTTTAAAAATAATTAACCAGTAATATTAAGTGAACAGCCTTCAAGGTTGTCTGCTTTTTCAAGATTTCCTAGAACACGTGACCTCAAAGTACAAAAGCTACATTTATTTCAGTTACAGAGAGGATAGTTTCTATAGAATTCACTAAGCTATCTAACCTGACTGTATGGTGGTACCTACTGTGTTTTCAAGGCATGTTCTTTATAGCACCCTCATGGAGCAGGGAAGTGCTACCATTTCTTCTGTAAAGGGGAGGGGAAATTAGTCTAAAACCATTACAGATTTGACTGCATTGAGGTTATCAGGTGAAGCAAGCAAGGACACAAATGATAGCACAGATCACAGCACAAAAGACTTAAAGTGTGATATTCTTCTTCAGAAATGAACTAGACATAAATGGTTCTGACCTGATTTTTCCTTTCTCTCTTATTTTTTTTTTTTTTTTAAGTTCATAGTTCAATGCATTATCTCAGCAGTCATAGCAGACTTGCTCTAATTTTGTCAAATAGCCCAATGTGGGTACAGCTTTAGGTATTTGTGAAGGGTCTAGATTGGATGTCTGACTTGGCAAGCTAGTGTTATCAGCCACAGGTGATCAGTGTTCCTAGATGATCAGAATATGTTTTCCTTACTAAAGAGCAATATATATTTTTACTGTTAATGTTGTTGCTAATCTGATAGCAACATCTGGTGATGATTACTTTTCAACAAAGACTGAAATAAGAAACAAGTCATTCCTGGGGTGTAGTTGAGCAAAAGAAGATGACTTGGCACCATTTACATAGCATCCCTTTGTCTGATGTATCTTGCATATATGCATCACATTTTCTAAATGCTATACTGAGAAAATTGTAGAAGAAATACTGCAATTTATTTTGCTTCTGATTTCCACTCAGTGATTTCCAGAACTATAAAAATGATATTGTGTGGACTCTATGGCTGCGTTTGAACACTGAAGAATTAAATAGAAATTCACACAGGGATGGGTTTAATATTCTGTTGGTTTAATTCCACTGTAACATAAAATACTTAATTTCTGGAAGACTAAACGCATGATTTATTCTATAACTATGGTTTTGTGGGGGTTTTTTTGTTCTATTTTGTTTGTTTGCTTGTTTTTTACTTATTCCAGAAGTAAAATGTGCTTTGTAACTGATCCTTCGAGGTTTTGTTGTTTATTTGTTTTAACATGCTTTTGATTATATGGTATTATTCTGAAAGTACATCTTTCTGTGAACAGAGAACTACAAGGAGGAGTGAGGAAATTGCTGCTTAATTCAGTGATGTGTTAGTTGCTTCATTCAGTTGCCTATTGAAGCTTTTTAAAAATAATAATTTAAAAGCTAGGAAATAAATCTTAGTGATATATTGCCTTTCTAATTTTAATCTTATTTTTCTCTTAATTTTATTCCTTCTTGGTTGAAGTTAAAAACAAAAACAACAACATTTTACCAGATATCACAATGGGTAATCACATTGATAAGTATTTAAAATTAAGATAAGAGCAATTAGTTAATCAAAACTTTGAAGATATGGTAAATTCATTTAAAACAACTTAACGTATTTCTTGAAGAATGTCATTAATGTTTGTATTGATATCTAATAAATCTGTCATCTTAAATACTAGATTGTTAGGAAAACAATTATAACCTAACCTAATAAACAGCTCAGCATGTTTATAATTCCTAAGTAATTTAATTTAGATGACCGTATTGCAGCTCAGAATTGTGAGTTCTATGTATTTAAAGTAACAAATAGCACTTATTTCAGATATCTGATGAAATAAACGTTTTTTAACACTTTAGTCTTTAATAAGCAACCTTGTACTTCTAGGTGTAAAAAGATGACTTACAGTAAACATTCTCAACAGAAAGAGGTATCTATAACAGATATCTATCTTCAATAGAAACTTTCAAAAAATAGTAGAGTATTTCATTTCATTACTAATCATATGATAGCAATTTTTTTTTTGTCTTTCCTCTCACTTATTGCCCTTCAAGGAAGAACTTGATTTATTTTTTTTTTTTGAGTACATTCTATTTTTGACCTTTCAAATTATTTACATTAAGGTCTTTCTTCATAATGAGGAAATACTATGCAACATAGGCATTTTCTTCATTAAATTGTCTTAGAACAGCTAAATGTGTCAGATAATCCATATTTTTCTTTTGCAATACGCTGTTATTCATTAGCGCTTCAGCAAGTATTTTATGGATATTCTAAAAGATCCAATTCCTCTTTGAGTTATCATCATACAATCAATTTAGCTGAAGAGATTAACTTAATTGAATTACTCATCTTGTATCCTGTATGCATTACCTGTGAACCATAAGACAATATGTATAGCTGATAAGAAAATGTATCTATTGAATTAAGACTGCTTTGAATTACTTAGTAATACTGAAGAACTGCAGGCTACAAGATGAGCAGTCTGTCAGTCCTTCCAGTTCTGGCAATCAGTGGTTTGGCAAGTGAATAGAAGCCATAGCTAGGAAGAAAAATCTGGTGGGAAAATTGGATAAACCTCATAAACTTCAGGTGAAAATCTGCAGCATGTACTGCCCCGATATGTCTTTGTAGAGGGTTGAACATGTGTGTACAGCTTGCATCCTACTTAACTCCAGAAGTCACCAAGATGTGGTTCTCCTTGCTGGTCTGGTCTTCAAAACCCATGTTTCTATGCAAACATCGTGGTACATACTTAAAGGACTAGCCTGATATTAGATTGTAAACAATCATTTCAGCACTTTGCAAGACAACCAAGCTAATGAATGGATTAGGAGCCTTATAGCAAAAATGATTTTGCCAAACAACATACTGATAAAGGAAAGACAAATATGACTTGTTGCACAGCACTTCAATACCAGTTCATAAGTAATTAACACAATGAACATAAATATACACTAAATAGTATAGTAAATACAGCCATTGTGGATTAATTATTATGCTTATTTTCCTAAGTTTCTACATTTAAAATGGAAAGTTATTCAGTTGGCAGTATTGCCTTGGCCTTTTCCATCCACCCAAGGTTGCCAAAAGAGCTGGCTAAGTTGTTGAGAGGCCACTCTCCATAACCTTTGAGAAGTTGTGGAGATCATAAGGCTAATGTCACCCCTATCCACAAGAAAGGTTCCAAGGAGGACCCACATAATTATAGACGTATTAGTTTCATGTCAATCCCTGGGAAGGTTATGGAGCAAATCCTGCTGGGGACTGTGACAAGTAAACTGAAGCACGCAATTGGGAAAAGCCAACATGGATTCACCAGGGGCAAATTATGCTTGAGAAACCTGATCGCCTTCTATGACAAAGTAATCTGCTTGGTTCATGTGGGGCGAGCAGTAGACATAGTTTACCTAGACTTCTCCAAGGCATTTGACATGATCCCCCACAGCCTCCTTCTTGAAAAACTCACATGTTATGACCTAGACAAATGATCTGTGTAGTAGGTGGGGAACTGGCTGACAGGCCATACCCAGAGGGTGGTAGTAAATGGCTCGTTTTCAAACTGGCAACCAGTGACAAGCTGGGTCCCCCACGGATCAGTATTGGGCANTCTATGATTCTATGATATCAATGTTATCAATAGAGGTGCCTGATGGTGCATATGAATGATCTATATGGGATGATGTTCTGTTCCTCAGACATTCTTGCCCTTCTGAACCTTTTCTAACTGGAAAGAAGGTGGCTGTAAACCTAAACTGTCTATGTTTCTATTACAGACTTAATACTTTACAGATCTGTTCGCTACACTGAAACTGGATAGTTGAGCAAGTGCTGAAGTATCCTGTTTACTTATGTCCCAGATGCAAACACGTATTGGTGAGAGGAAAACTATAACTTAATTTTTCTCAGTGATTAAGACATAGGGAGTCCCCAGTTTTAACCTTACTGAGAAGGGAGGAGTCACTGTGACAGTAGTTCCAGACTGATTTTTGGATGAAATTTCTATTAACTGTTTTTGATCTTGTTTTGTGACATTGCAATTGGACTTGATTTTTAAATAGTGTATTAAATTGCAGTGGTATAGAAAATCCATTATTGATTGATTATCTGTATTTGAACAACCCCAGGGATCTGCTGCTCCCCCTTCCCTGCTCCAGTTTAAGTAAATCTGAGCTCTTAGAAGATTCACAACCAGAGTGTTCACTTCAGTATGACTCCTGCCACAAAGCCCCCTCTGGCACAGGGAACCTGTGTGCTAACTTTTCAGTAAAGGCATGAGCTGTCTCAAGTGATGATTATTATCTCACTGTTGGAAGCTTTTGGAACCTGTAGAGAAAAGGTAGCTCAATGGCAGCTCTGGCTATGATTGTTGACATGTGATGCCAAGAACTACAAAATTTTGAAATCTTTTGTCCAGTAATGATTTCTGATAACCAAGTAAATTCAAGCAATAAGCAGGTGTTTTCTAGGAAATCAGTTCTGGGACAATCGCTTTCTGAAAAAAGTGCTTCATATGCCCTTTGTGCATGAAGGTTGTTTGTCACGGTACTCCCTTATTTTTTCCTCCCTTCTGCTTTTTCTGTGCTTCCTACTATCTTTGATTACTCCATCTCGGTTGATAATTGATGAAGATGTAAAAGCAGAGTAAGAAACAAGTCTTGCTGACATCGAAGGACTTTGATATAAGAATAAAGTGATCGACACTTCTTGTTCAGCATTTGAACAACAGGCAGACTCATGCTGGGTGGAGGGCTGAGAAACCTGTAGGTCTCCTGTTGGCTATGTCAGGTGCAGTGTGTGCTCCTAGCTCAAGCCACAGAGGAGCATTTCTGCAGAATGCCACCTTCTGCTCCTTCCAAGCAAGATGGTACCTGCCCAGCTCCTGAACTCACAGTGAGGCAGAGCCAAAACAACCATTGAACTTTCACATGCCACAGGCCAGCTGAGAAACAACAGTTGCTCTTCTGTTTGTTAAAACATTTCTAAGGGTGCTTATAGAACACAGCGTGCAATGCAGCTGTGGTTTCCCTGTTCACCTAACTTTCTACAGGGTTTTTATAGTTTTTCTTTTTTTAATCAAAAAACAGTGAACATACTGTTGTATGCTCAGCTAATATATATAATATCTGTGTCTGTTACTTTGTGATGTTGCTACTATCTTTATTCATTTTCCTTCTACCCACCTGGGGGAATTTCACCACTGTATGTGAGACTAAAGACAGACAGTTCCACCTGAAGGGCTGTATCCATGTTCAGATCTGCCTTGTCAACAAGTTGTGCTAAAGTATAAATACATGCATGTCTGCAAAAGTGTGTGTATGCAATTAAGGAATAGTTTACAAATCACTACAGAAGTTCTGATTTATAAAAGAATACTTTATCTCTGAGTGAATATGATCTAATAAGAGTTACGGAGCCTTGAGTGTTTTTTTTTACTCACAGTAAACTGATATTAGTGATAAAATTATCCCAGATACAGATTTTTAGTTCACCCCGAACCTTCAGCATATGCTGTACATGACTCTGTGCACACAATACTCAGCTGCATGAGCAAGTAAGTTCATCACGGACACCCCCCTGGCAACTGCAGGGTATTGTAAAACAAGCATTTTCAGGCTCACATATTAGCTGTTTTTCATCTGCAGTTGTCTAGTAAAGACAATGCTGATGAGAAGCACTTATTTTTTTCTCCTACTGTATCATATTCTGTAATGATAAATGTGTTTTGAACAAAATGATATTGGGTCCATAAAAAGAAATTACTCATGTGTAAATGGTAGTGGAACCCCTGCCAAGGGAATAATGAGACTCTAGGGGAGTAGTCATTGGTATTCAAACAAAGGAAAATGCTGAAAGCAATGATGTCAGCTTAATTTTCTTCTCTGGTCTAAACCTCAAATACTGGTGTAGTCTTTGTAGCTTGCAAAGAATATGTATAGATTAAATCCATAGGAGTTCCATATATTGCTTCAGAACAATATATTTCTTGAGTAAATTCAATTACTGTAGTATAAGACTCATCACTAGTTATATTTTAATTTGATATATTCACCCCAGCAAATGAATTGCTGACATGATCAATAAGAGAATGCTTTATATTCGTAATAATGTTGAGGGTGATCCATGAACAGACAAACTGCTCTTATGAGGCTGGGAGGAAAAAATGCATGCAGATAAGGATGGAAGTCTTCCTTTTATATCAGAGTTATTTTCAAGGAGTTCAGTTTTTCAGACCCATCTTGCCATTGGTTGCCTTGACAACTTTTTCTATCAAGCTGTGGGCTGTTGGACTTCTTAGTTTTTCTTGTGTGGTTTAGTCTGTTTAGCTGCTGTGTGGGAGAGAGAAAAGAAACTTATGGCTGTTCTTATGTATGCCCAATGATACAGCATTCTGCAGATCAACATGATGACAAAACCATCAAGATATCAAAACTTTTACAGAATGAATTGCTTATTTGGAAAGGTACCCCATTATTCTAAGCAAATTCTTGTCTCCATATACAAGGACACATTGACTAGTTGGGGTTCAGTTTTGGGTGGCTGGTGGATTGATTTGGAGGGATGTGGGTTTTTAGGAGGGGATGCTTTTTTTCCAAGGAGGGGCTTAACACAGAAGGAACTATGTCCTCTTGATATTTTTCAGAGGACATTATATGATATTATATATTTCAGATGTATTACTCCTTCCCCACTTCCTCCCTTTTTTCTGTTTCTTCTCTTAGTCACCTATTAACTTGTAAAGATTCATAATCCTTATCATTTTAAGATGCTAAGCATCCAAGCCTTGGGATGGAATAATAAACTTTTTTCTCAAACACCTACATCCCAGAAAAATGTAATATACTGGTGTTTTGTTTTTAAAGGATTTTATAGCCATATATAACAAGCACCTACTTTCTATGTTTGGAGTTCTTTGTTTTGTTTTGTTTGTTCGGGTTTTTTAAGTTTTCTCCTTTTGCTTGAGGAGGACAGCTGAAGCAAAAAAGCTATTCCAAACGTCCAAAACTGGTTTTGATCTCTTGGTTAGTTTCCTGACAAATGACGTTGCAGTCTGGATCGAAGAAGAAAAAAAACCCCATCAAGTATAATGGCAAGGCTCAATTGTACCTTATGCTGGCTACCATGGAAACTTTCCCATGATAAGATGTCAGCAGAGAAGCAAGGTGAAGAAAACAGCTTAACTCAGAAGCAAAATCCCAGGCCCAGGTGGTGAGTGCTCAGAAGAGCCTAGTGTTTGCTTATAAGCTTAAGAGCTTGATTTCAGACTGGCAAAGCAAGAAGTAGTTGCAATAACTGAAGACATGAAATCTTATTAGTGTCTTAGGTCCGTGACCGTGCAGTTGTCACTTGGAGTTTGGGAACCATTTTGAGTTAATACATGGATAGTATATAGCACGTTTCTTCAATGGGAAGCAAGTCACACATGTTAATCTAACCATTTTTCAGAGTTTGTCTGATTTTTCCTGAACACAGATTTCCAACAAGTGGTCTGTGCAGAACTGATATGCTTGTGAACTTTTACCAGTAGATCATGGAGAATAGTGTTTTCTTCTATAATGGTATTAATCTCTTTTCTTCCCCTCTATTATATAACATTAAAATTATACTGTTATGATTTTAGCTATTTCCATCATATTAGGGATTATATCATTAAGATTTATCCAACGTGCATTGAAAGGAGTTTTTAAAAATGGTTAAAAGAGCACTCTAGTAGGCTTTGAACTGAATGCTGTGATTGCATTTAATCTTGTGATATGTGTGACAACTCCTTTTTTTTAGCTAGTGTATTAATTCAGGAAATGGTTCCTAATGAAAGCAGTCATATGGGATAGGAAAGATCACAACCCACCGAAGTGCATCACAACTGCTACCAAGCAGCTGAAAGTTTCATCTTCTGTGGTGTGTTCTGTGATATTATTTGGGCTTTGCTTTGTCTTGTTTACCATTTGCACCAGCACTGGTTTTACTTCTTTAACCACAGTAGTATCTTAAATATTTTAATTGCAAAAAATCAGCAACTTCTTAAATGCTTTTAAAGATTAGTATTACACTAAAATGGATTAGGATAAAAATAGTATATTGGTAAGGTGAAGACAAATAAGAATATGCTCATTTTGTCTTATTCTTACAAAATGGAAACAGCTTATAATTGCACGAGGTTGTCTCCTTCTCTTTAATGGAGTTTTTTTTATCTCCTCTGCCATGCAAAAACAAATCTAACAGATTAAAATTAAACTGATTTGAATTAACATGATCTATGTCTTTCTTTCCAATTTATATATTGAATTAACAAGGTTAGACTTCAAATTGTGTGTTTATATATTATGTTTACATATTATAAATATATATGTTTATATTATATATTATGTTTATATATTGTGGGGGGTTTTTTACCTTTCCAAATCACCTGTCAAGGTGAACAGAAGGTTTTAATTTGCCAACTTCCTACTATTAATTTCTTAATAGAAAAGTACTGTATTGTAGCTAGTATAAATTTTAAAAATGTTGGAAAACAATCATCCAAACTTGTCCAAAACTTAAGAAACAACATTTGTTGACACATAGTTATTCAAAACACATGAGCAGTTGTAAATGACATGATGCAATCCTCCACACCTTAGCCAAATTACTCTTTCCCTTCCATGATGAACTAAAAATCTATAACCCTATAAATGGATCACCAAGCCTGAAACCATCAACATACCACCTTTACTTGCATCTAATTCTCCACTGGTGCTACTTGTGTTTTAATGAAAATGTGGTTGGCTGGCAGTGTAAAATAACAGGTGCAGGTCTATCATTATCATGATAATTCTTTCTTACAATTTTTTTTTCCTTACAGTGCTTTTCACAGATCATTTAGGTTATAAAAGTAGTACTTCTGCCAGAATATTGCAATTAAAGTACACACTGATACCAAATGCTTTCCTTTGAACCACTTGAATATACTACCTGTATGCTTAAGAGCTTACACTCATAAATGAAAGGGAATTCCCCATGGCTGCATTATCTTCTCTTTAGATGTACTGTTTTGTTTCAGAAACACTAGCTTGAACCAATTTGTATCAAATGCTTTTTTATGGCATGAAGGAAATACTAAAAGTGTGGCATAAATCAGAAGTAAATTTAGTTTTGCATGAACCCTATTTGCTTTCATGTATTTTTATTATAATGACTTAGAGGTAAGAGGGGAGAGAAGATACACTTCTGCAGTAAGAGCTACTCAGCTCACTAATGCAGTCAGAATTGTGTATCAACACATTAACGGTAAGGTCATGAAGCTAATGATGTTTAAAACTGTATTGTAAAATTTGCCTCAGCAACCTCATAAAAAGTAGCAACTAATGAAGTACCTTTGATTTGTGGTAATGCTAACCTTGTCTCAGCTCCAAAGCCCTAGGTTCATAATTGTAGCTGGATCTCTGCTTTTTATTTTTTTTCCAACTTTAAGCTTCACACATATTTTAATGGGCCAAAGAAAACATACATAGAAAAACAGCATCTATCCTTCCAAATGTTTCAGTGCTATAGGTGGTCCTCAGAGCTTTCTCTGGAGCTCTGTACATAGATTCTCATTTTATATAAGCACCCTGATATCGTTAAACCTGATAACACTGTTGCAGTTCACACTGTGTAAGAAAGAAAAGGATTTATAATTACAAAACTATTTTTATTCTTTATAATTCTTTTTACACCGAGCTGGCACACGCACCACAAGGAACACAGGTAGAGTTCAAGAATTTACTGTTAGTCTGATGAATTTTATCAACTTTAATAGTTCAAACTGAATAATGAGTATAAAAAAAAGTCATGAATTATAAGTTTAAAATCATTGTATATGTTCCTCTGGATTTTAAAATTGATACCATAGTCTTCACTGCGCAAAATCAGAGAGAAGCAAGTTAAATTAGCTCTTTGGCATCCTGAGGCTTATCACTAGAACAAGAAGAGTGCTCAAGGTGAGAGTGACAAGAGAAACATGATGCGGAAGCTTTTTTCCTCTTGAATTTTGGGTCTCCTTAGAGCTATTACTATTTCTTCCCATCCCTTCCTGCTGTGGGGTGAAAGCTGCCTCACAGGCCCCCAGTACCCCAAGAGGCTGTTTGTCCAGCAGTGGCTGAACGGGGCTGTCAGTTGCTTCATTGATGACACTCACACAGCTGAAGCTCAGACAGGCTGGGCAATGGGCATTTGGCCAAGGGGCACCTGATAAACCTGGCTCAGTCCTGCTCATGTTAAGGGAAGCCCAGATCAGAGAAATTCAAAGCTTGTAACTACTCCCTAGCAGTGAAGTAGTATTTACTGGATTACATACACAGATTTAGAGAAGTGGCTAAAAGGTAAGGAGGTCTTGATACCAATACATCCTTTCCAACTCAAACCATTCTATGATTCTATGAATACTGAATGCATAATCTGTCTTTTATAGGGATAGATGCAACTATCATGAAAGTATTGGGTTTCAGAACTACAGCCCTCCTATCTTTGAGTTAAAAAAGCACATCACTTCTTAAATAGTTCCTCATATGTCTCCTGCTAGGGTTCAGCCACTCCTGTTCAAGGGCTCTGAATTGTATCCTTCTTGCTCTAATTTCTTCCTTGTGCTATAAATCAGAAATCTCTCAATTAAGAGCAACTCACAAGCTGGATGTATGCAAAGTTTCTCCCTAAAAAATAGTTAATATTTAAAAAGGAGCTTTCTAGAAAATAAGAGTATTTTTAAGGATTTAGGTGAAATCCTGTAATT
Organism: Brachypteracias leptosomus; assembly: GCA_013401335.1. Classification (NCBI taxonomy): domain Eukaryota; kingdom Metazoa; phylum Chordata; class Aves; order Coraciiformes; family Brachypteraciidae; genus Brachypteracias; species Brachypteracias leptosomus. The sequence continues at coordinate 84,196 of VYZX01017252.1, read as the reverse complement.
TTTCTCTATTATAACTTCATTTGAAATCAATGAGTTGTTGGATGAATAAGGATTAAACAGTCTGGAAAGCAAAATTAATAGCTATTTATAAACAGACTTTCATTTTCTCTTTTATATCAGCTGCATTCCATCACACATTACTTATGGATCTGCTAATGTTGGATTATTCTCATAAGGAGTTATGTCCATAATGAAAAGTGCATTCATATATTGTATGCACTCTGTAAGCTGCCTCAATTTTTTTTTTCTACTCTTTTTTCTATTACTGTACAAATTCCACTTAAATTGTGGCAAAGCTAAGCTGAAAAGCATAATTAAATTCTTCTCAAAACCTAATTAGTTTGACTGTGATGCCTTTTTTACATCTGATAATAGTTACAAAATATGGTTCATATATCTATATAAGGAAAGCACTTCAGACATGCCAAAACAGAAGCATATAACTACATACAAATACAACCATAGATAGAGTCTTCTGAGTAGCTCATCAAAATATTTTGGATTTTACAGCAGCGATGTCTTCAGATAATTTTCCTCCTTTCTATGCTATCCTTAAATTCAAAAGAAAGTTTCTATTAGACTGGCTCCCAGCAAGCAGCTTTGGTAGGGTGATGATATCTTCAGAGACAGAAGGCAACAAGATCAAGGCTAAAACCAGTAATTCTTCTGCCTGCAAACAAGATAATGTTACTGATGTAGTATGTTGCTTACAGGGAATATTTTTTATTATTATTTCTATTGTTTGGCAACTCAACTACCTACTAATGTTGAGACAATTGAGAGATAATAGATGATACTTACATTTCCTAGTCTTTCTCCAAGTGTGGGCTAAATTTGAAAACAACAGGAACTGATAGGTTTGCTCATGAGGTACAGAGGAAAATTCTCTCCAGAAATGCTAATGACAGGCATCTTTTGGATGTGACTGGAGGTTCTATGATAGAAACCTAATGTTTCACTTCAAGATCCTGTTTTCTCTGTAGTGTTTTTTTCTTAGTAATCTAACAAAAGGCAGACTACTTTGGTTTTTAAAATAGAAACATACAGTTCTGTTTCAAGGTAGAAGTACTGATATTGATTAGTAAAGTTAATAGAGGAACAATGAAGACATCATTTTGTACTGCTGCATTCATTCATATAGGCATACAATTTAGTAAAGTTTACAGCTGTGGTGTGGATTAATGCTTTAAATTCCTGCACATTTATCAGCCTTCACTATGTCATGCTCCATCCATAAACTGCATCAATCAGTGCAACTGATTTAATCCTTTCTCCTATGTTCCAAACACTCAAACCCCTACCCAAGGCTGCTTGGGTTTTGGGGATTGTTTGTTGTGTTGGCTTTTGTTTGTTTAAAATTCTACCTCCTTTTCTCCTCCACCTTCTCTCATTTAGATTTTATTACTTCCAATTTAAACTTGTTAAGCCTTCCCTTCAAATATGAGGCCTATGTAACTGTTCTGCACACATGTAGATGTTATCCTCCTGTAGCAAGTCTATAAATCCCAGTTGTCCTCAGCTCGCAAGTGCTTTGATTTGCCTTGTGTATTGTGCTTAAGGTGTGTGATCAAGACACCTTTCAGATTAAACTGGACAGAATGATGTACCTAAAGCTCTTCAGCTGCCAAGGGGCATTAAGACCACAGGACCAGACTCTTAATTAGTCTGAAGTGTCACCTCTAGACCCCAACTGTTTGAGTTTTGGGTCCACAGCAACAGATGTGTGGCTATATAGATCTAGACCAACCGGCCTGCACTTTATGCCAACATTGATGTATGTGTTATTGTGTGGTATTAGCTTCATGCTTCTAAAAAAACCCCATCCTGTCTATTGGCATTTTCTCTGCAGTTGCACTTGTTTCCAACTTATTGTAAAAGACTTCAGAAAGTCTCCAAAGTTGTATGGAGTTGATTTCTGATGACTGACTTTATTCATCCTTACTGAATCACTATTTTGCTCAGATAAAGCCAAGCTACCCCATTTTTTCCTGTTAATATTTTTCTAACTGTAGATTGACAATCTACAAGGCAATGGAGTGCAAAATTCAAAACGAAAAATTCAGCCCCTTTTCATATCATCTCTACAGAAAGTACTGCTTTGTTCTCAAATACCCAAGGTTACAATTTCTTGTCAGTTTTAAAGCTCTCAGGCTAGGAGTTTGTTAAGATTTCCAGAAAAGACAATCTACAATCATAATCTTGTTCTGGGCAAAAGTGAAAATATTGTGCATATGTTTGGAGCTAAAAAGTTATTGTTAGTTCAATGAAAGCTTTAGCGATCTAAAATTTGGATTAATTAATACCAAAAAGCTTCAAGAATTATACAAACTTCTTACAAAAAGTATTTTATACAGATATAAAAATAGAAATTATCTTCTTTCGCTTATCTGTCCTTGTGTTCACCTTTCCAATGTTTCACTTAACCTTAGAGTCAACAGTTCTTGTATTTCTTAACCAAAAATTATATATTCTATTAAACATTTCCCAGAGTTATCAGGAAATTTTCTTCTTTATGGAAGAATTATTGTGAGTAAAGTAAATAGGAAATGTTTCTGTAGATCCATCCTTTTGCTTAGATGTACTTTCCCTTTCACACACTTGTAGGCTTTTTTAGATGAATTTGAGAAAAGTGGTAATGTTGTTAAATAAAAGCTCCTTAAGAAGGAGATAACATATTACCTCAAGAATTGAAATAAAGTATGGCTTTGTGATTAATCTTAAAAACAGTGTCTACTACTGTGCATGCATGGCTGCAAGTATATGTGTAATGGTTTCAGTGTCAAGTGATTGTGTTCTTGAAATGGTGATGTGGATACAGCGCTAGCTAAGAACTTGCCATCAGTTACGTGCTCTCTCCTCTTCAGTGGCACTTTCTTCTAATAAATGCTTATTTTAAGCCCCTTTTCTCCTTGATTCTTTTGTATTTAGAACTTAAATCTATAAAGATAGGAGTCAGCACCTTACCATTGGGGTTGAAATGAAGTAAGTAATTGGGGCTTTTTTACTACAGGTAAAACACGCAACAGCTCAAAAAGGCTAATATAACTTCCACCAGAAAGAAGTTATGTTAAAGTTGACATACTTTGAGAATTGACTTTATGGAATGAAGAAAATTTGAAAATAAAACTGTTTGGAATCAGAAAAAAAAAAAAATTGTCTAAACTGCATGGAGTGTATGTATATATCATATTTTTTAAGAGACAGCTTTTCATATTTTTAAATTTTGATTGATCTTCATTGCTGAGGGACCTTAAATATGTAAGAGGACATATATTTTTAGTTTCATTTGACTGTGCACTTTCAAAATGAACTGCAACACTATTATCTTGGGACATATTCTGCTAGACCAGATTCTACCTCAGTGTAGAACAGCTAAGTGAAGAGCTTGTGACTTCTATACCTTTCCAAGTAAAAAATTTGGTAAGATCACCACAGTTTCTATCGTTAAACAATACAATGAAGAACAGTGTATTGTATAATTTCATTTTTCTGCTATTAATATAAATGTTGTGCAGTCTCAAGAAGTTCTGTTATCTGAAAAATCTCAGCTCTTCACTTTAACATTTGCATCATTTAAGCTGATTCTTATAAGATTTAAAAAAACCCTACAAAATGCCAGCTGTCAGTGAAAAATGGAGAGAAATAAACTATCCCAGTTTAAATGAAGCAATAGATCAGAAAAACTATCTAACCATAACAGCTGCTGAAGATCTTAAAATATCTTTTCTATTTAAACATAGCCCAAGGTTTGCTCTAAATGTACCTAAGAAAACATCTAAAAGAAAATGTCTATAGGAATGGTATTCACTTTGACCCCAATGATCCATAACAGAGAACTCTTTGTTGCATTCAGGAACTCCACAACACTTCAGTAAGAAGTTTGGATGATTGATAACCTCTTTGTCTTAAGTCATCATATGATTTTATTCAGTGTTGTCTCCAAAATAAGGGCCTTTTTTTCCTAAATTTTTCATTAAAAGGAGGGAAGATTGTGTTAAATGATAGAGGAAAGAAACTTCTTAATTTGTGTTAAATGAGCTTGTATACAATGACAGTTGATAGCTCTAGGAGCTGTTGTTACACAAAATTTATTTGAACAATTGAGATGAAACAGCTTCATATTTTCTCTAGCTGCAGCACACTAAGTACAGTCATCAGAGTATGTGAACAGCCAATTCCTGCAGTAAAATATATGTACTAGAATATATGTAAAACTGGTGATGTAAAATCCAGATCTAGCCTGGGAACTGCATCGCTAAGCCTGTGGCTGTTTCCAAACTGGTAAACCTGAGCAGAATGGAGACTAATGGCACGAATGGATTTGTCTGCCCATCTGTGCTCATAGAGAAAAACAATTTTGAGGAATATTACTTTTCACAAGTGCTGAGGTGAAGAACTTTATGGAGCTGTTTGAGAGCTGGGCAAGCTTACAGCTGCAGGAGTCACTACAATTTGCTCTTGCGTTTCTGAGAGGATTTTATTTCAAATGCAGAATTGCCATGCGGCATCCAGGGTTTGATATTAACATATCTGAAAGACCATGCACTTCTCGAGAGTGTGGGTACGTAGAATAAAACTTCCCTTTGTCAGCATCAAACATAATATTTGACGTATGGGAACACTGCAAGATGATTGCTTAGATTGCGAGGTTAACGCTTGTTGGTAGAAAGAACAAATCTACATGAAATTGGAAATAATTATCTTTTTCAACTTCTAAAGCCATAACTACTTTTTTTAAAAAAATACTGTAAGTGGTTGAAGTATGTCTCCCTTTGCTATTCAGTGCTATTACTAAAAATGCTTCCACTATTTTGAATGCAAGCATACATTAGAGGTAGTTGCATATAGTTATGCCCACACTTTTGTGGAGCTGTGGGGTTTTTTGGTTTTGTTTTGGCTTTTTTATGTCCCCATTTATTTCTTTATGTTTTAACTCATACAGCCATTGAATCTCATATGTAACCATGCTTGCCTATACAAAAATAGTATATAGCAGAGACACTATAGGAAGCCTAACTGGTATTTTTGGTGCTTGTTTTCTAGATCTAGGAACTCTGCTATTAGATCTCTTAGCCATGTCTTCAGCCAGGTAAGGTGTAAGACAGAGTAGTTTTCCGGAACTGTTGAAATGCACTTCAAATTACTCCTTTTTTCTATTCCAAATGATCAATGCTCTTTAACCCTGAATAATTTTCATTTCCTTTTATTTTGTGAAAGAGGTGATCAAAGATCCAGTGTCAGGATACCTTGATAGTCTTTATATACATTTCTTTTTAGTAGAAAAGATATGGTGATTAGGTATCATGAAGAACCAAACTGTGGTTCTATAACCATTAAATATCTTTGAGCCATGCTTCTTCTCTCCCATTCTCAGGAACAGTGTATTCCTTTAAGACTTTGGTACAGTAAACAGATGGACAGACAGATCAGAATGTATTGTTATTACAGCATGGAAGGCTTTATTGTCCTTTTGTTTTAATGGAAAGCCCAAGACCTCAAAACACAAAATTCACTAATTAAGCAAATCTATTAAAAGAATTTTGAATAGACTATTGTGATAGTGGAATGGAAAAATGAATACACATAGAGAGTTAAAGAAAACAAGGACAGGAAAGAAGAACAAAGAAGTTGAAATTCCATTGAAAAGAATTTCCACGTTATCAGGCTTGTATGTCACATTCAATAATGTTTTTAAAAAGTGTTGAATAGCATTCTGGAAATAACATTCAAAATGATGCATTTCTCTATGGAAGTGAAAGTCCTTGAAAGTATTATTCATGGGTATTTGGGGACTATTGCGGCTGGAGATCAATGGACAACGCGTACACGGACTAATATAATCCAAGCATTGCCGTTTATTGCCCAAAGCTCACTCATTATATACCCGCCAGCGCTGACCATGCGCTGTAAGCACCACTCTAATTGGTAACCAACTCTGCCAGGCGCTAAGCAACATCTCTTGATTGGCCAGGTACTGCTCTCAAGGCACCTCCCTTGGTTCCACCTTCTGCCTCCATTTTCTTGCTGCTTCACTCCTGTGTCACGTGCCACACGTGGCTGTCCCCGTGTGTCCTTGTTTACATCTTCCCTGTAGCCATCCTTACTGGCGCCACCAAGTCTGGGTTTGCTCACATGCCCATTCTTATGGAGATACCTCTCCACAGACTGTGACTTGTTATCATTTGTGAGTGTTACCCAGATAATAACATTTCAAAGTTTTCCAGCATTTCCAAGTTGGTAATGCTCAGCTTTACTGCATACTACTATCACTTTTACAAGCATCTGAAACAGCTGTTAAAACATCAGTGCTGTAGAATGCGCAAAACAAAAGGGTACCTGTGAATTTTAGAAACCTTTTTCTATACAAGCAAAGCACCAGAAACATTTCCTGCATGAGATTCTTTTCTCTAAAGTTTTACAAATGAGCTTTCAGTCAGGGTTTCCCCATATCTGACAGGAAGTTATCCATCCTCCTAAGGATAGAGCTGAAAGGCAGCATTGTTGAACACAGCATGTTCTCAGCCTTGTTTGTCCTCTGAACCCAGAGGAAATTAGCTGTAAACTAAGAAATGTGGGAAAGGAACACAAATCCATCCATAAGTTACAGTAGTCAGACCTGCTAGTAGCTCTCCGTTGCTTTTAGTCATGAGAGGTCTGGGGTTTTGACCTAAGGTATGTGATGGATACAGAAAGCACTTTAATTTGTGTTTCTTTTTTCTACCAGACTTTGGCTAGAAGCAATTTCACCCCTGAGAATGCATCTTGAAATAGGAAGACATTGTTGTTGATTCTGGTACCTTTCATATTACAACAACCCTTCCATGTGTTTTAATTTTACAACTGGATTATCCACTCTAACACTTATGCCCCAAATCAAATGTAGAACTACACCATTCATGTCAGCTCTATATCTTTCAACAAAAATATGTGTGAACATAGCTGTAGCACCTGACTTGAATATTAAACTCAAGTCCACATAAGTTTTCTGATTTTTTTTCTCTAATGTAGGAACAATTACATTATTATCAGTGTATATAGCCTCAGAAAAACAAATTGCTGTACATTCTGAAAAATTTTCATTAAACATTAGGTTTATGTTAATTGTACAAAAGAAGAATGTTCAGACACACTGGATCCAAGGAACAAGGATGCTTGATAAAATGTCTGTCTAGAGCACAACAGTGTTGTTTGGTTTTTGTTTGTTTGTTTGTTTTAGCTTAGAAACCACAACACGAAAATACAGCATTAACTATATTTGTTGCTTTACAATAAATTCATAGAAAGCCTTCCTTTAAATCCGGGGTAAAAGTGTGTGTATTCAATATGAAAATGAAATGTAAGTTAGTTTTCCTGAATTCAGTGAAAATCCACAATGCACTGATTTTACTCACAAAAGACTGAAGATTAATTTCCCTTTGCATCTGTAAGACTTATGTAAAAATTATGGAAAGACTGTAATGGATGATGTATTTCTGTATTAAGTAGTGCACTATAAAGCTTTGTAAGTATCTTTTCAGTTGAGTGTATTTCTTGAGTACCATCATTTTGTATATCTCTGGTTTTTTGGGGTTTTTTTGTAATGTAAAAACTGCATTTGCCCTTTTTGATCTTTTTTTTAGAGTATTCTCTATGGCCCAATTGAGTTCTTAGCATCCTCTCTCTTTAGAAAAATATGTCAGCTCTCAAGTGTCCAGTAGTTCTTTTTATCTGATGTGGACTCTTTTAAAACCCACAAGCATGTCTAGGTTATCAGATTCACTTTAAAATGCTGCCATTCATTTGTTCAGTTTAATGCATTCTCAGTCAGGAGTTGCTATATTGGCTAAAGGCTATGCCACACTGCAGCTTGGAAAATGAGAAAAGAAAGGCAGCCAGGCTCAGGCTAACTATACCATTAACTTTCCTTCAGCCTACAATATATCAACAGAGCATCAGACCTAATCATGGTTTTTTTATAGCTGCTCTACCACAGCAAATAATGATCAGATATATTTATTCAGAAAGGAACACTGTTTAGTTCTTTGAAAATTTGCTGTTCTCTTAAATGTGATATGCACAGATTGCTCATTAATCTTACAATACATTTTTCTCCCTACTTTAAAAAACTATTCATGCTTTGAATGCTCGAGGAAAAGGGAGAGGTGAAGCCTTTACCTATAAATGGCAAGACAATATACTTGACTAAACCCACAGAACATCTGACATAAATGATGTTATGTTGCTTTTCCTGCCAGTGAATATTGTAGAGCCATGTATATTGATTACCTAGTGATACAAACCAGCCCTTTTCTGTGTCCTATTGACTGGATGTATTTTATACTTATTAATACTTAATTGAATCTCAGGGCAGTAATGCTTTTTGTTTATAGGCAGTTTACTTTCATTCCATGTTGACAAGACTGGGTTTTAAACATCATGGGAGCACAAGATTCAAAGCTAATCACCTGTAAACCTTGAGGAAAATCAGTTTTAGACAGGATCTCTGCAGAATGTTTAACCACTGGAAGGAAGGAAGGAGAATGTGTCAGTAATAGCAGAAATAACAGCCCACCATGGGATTTGTCTGTGTCTGACTTGTGAAAGACATTCAGTAAAATGACATTGGGCTGCAAATTAATTTCAGCTTGAACGTGCATTTCCATGGATTTCTGCTTAACAGAATTATATATTTAGGTACTATATGCAAAATAGATATTAGCTATCAGAGGCTGAAATGTATGTTTTAGTTTAGATTGCTACTTTTCATTTTACTTCAGAAAGTAGAATGTCAACTTATTTAGAGTAAAATATAAGAACTTTCCACTTTTATTTTGTTAGAATAAATGTGTGAATAACCATCATTTACCATCTTGGTTTTAAAGTAGATCAACAATAGATCAACAAACAAAACCAAAAACCCTGTGGCCACCAACCTGCAGGATATTTATTACCTAGACAGCTCCCATGCTACTCAGTGTGTATCAGTAGTGAGAGACATAGGAATTCACAAGGAAAGTCTGCTGAGGCCATTAAGGATCAGTCAACATCCTGCTGCTGCATCTTCATAGTGTGAAAGCTCCTGAAGCAATGTCCTAGTGCTGCTGGCCAACCAAAAGCACTACAGGAATAACCTTCATTCCTCTGTTTCCACCTGGAAGACAGAAAGTCACAGGTAATCAAGGGTGCAAAAAAGTTTCCACCTTATCAACAGCTTCAAAATTTCTAGCATTATGTTTGAACTGTTTTCCTCAATCCTGGCCAATTCCTAAAAGCACATGGATCTAAGACTATATTTACCTACCAAAGGAGATCTAATAATAATTTCAAGCTGTTTCCCGAGATGGATAGGAAATGAGACTGGGATGGGGGAATATGGACATCAAGATGGCTTGTGTCATATTAAAGCGAGGGTATCTTCTGTTTCTACACTTCTCTTGTGACAGCCGCTGCCCTGTAGAACTTTATTATCTCTCTACTCAGTACCTGTTCATCTTGTTCTTATCTAGGGACTCTCAATGCTACTGGAATGAAAATAATAAATACTTGCTTTACTGTGTATTACCACCAAGCTTCTTCTGTGGTATTACTTATAGTAGCCAGCACTGAGGCTATGTGTTTGGAGATTTGATCTTTAATGATTTGCCTGAATCCACCAACTATGCAGCTAGAACACGTGGAGATTTCAAGGGGCCTATTGCTGGAGGCTCAAGAAAAGTCATGTAAGCAAAAAATGTGAATCAAAACTACATCTGTATTTGCCACACGCCTTATATAAGGTTCGTTTCTCAGATCTCCACAGAACTACTTGTTTTCAAAGAAACTCTGATTCCAAACTGAACTCTATCTTCTCACTTCAAAGCATTAATTTTTAAAGCCATCAAAACTTTTAAATGGAAGTAAAAACCTATATATGAAGTTAGATGTCTCTAAGTTTTTAAGCACTTGGCTCTTTTTATTTATTGTACTAAACTATGCTTAAAGGAAAAATGTTTTATTTATGCAGATGACTTATGTATTATGATATGTTTAAAATACATATTTAATATTTCCTCAGTATGTTATGTAATTCATGCTGGAAACCTTTTCCTGAAAACAATTAGATAGATCTTAGAAAGCTTAAAGAAGAAAACAAAGAATCTAGTTGATAGTTTATTAATAATGTCTGCCTCAAAGTACTATTTCACTAAGTTTAATAAGAAACACAGTTGTATCTTTATTTCCTCTATATAGCCCCTAGTAAAAATGTGTTTTAAAAATGTCTGCTGAGAAGACCTTAAGAAAAGAACTTTTTTGTACTTTACATATATGCAGACATATCCTTAGGTACATGTGGGAATGGATATCTAGGAAGAAATCTCACTGCATTACAGTAATGAGAAATCACACAGAACAGCACATATTGTACATTTTCTGTATGATTCTTTGGCTTGTCAGAATAACCTTGTGTCTCATTCACATTAAGGCTTTTCATTATAGAAGAGATACCTGAAGGACTTCAATAGTATGCTACTGCATAGATCTTCTAATAGAATTGGAGTCAATACTGCATATGCAGACTGTATCCTCTCAGACAGGCTAGCAAGAAGTAATAGATAATGATTTGAAGATATGCTTGAGGGAGTGACATATGCAATACAATCATGTGTGTTTAATGAAAAGGCTTATGGCTTGCCAATTAAAAGCTTAACAATATCCCTATATTACTTGGCCATTATTGTTCAAAATAAGTTAGATTAAATGATTTATTGACTACCTTTAAGTATCTTTACATAAAATAGATTTTTCTTAATTCTTCATATACAATTATAATCAATATGCTTAATATGTTTCTTCTCTAATAGCTTAATGTAATTTATAAAGAAAAGATTCCACAGCAGTCTTGCCACAGTTAAACAATGACAAAAATCTGTAATTTCAAAGGAAGAAAATGTACCTCTAAATACACTCTACATGACGCATTAGTAGCTTAGTGATCCTGAGAAAGATAGGTTTGCTAACTTCACAGTTTTTAAACTTGGTCATTACTTCTACAATAGAGGGTAAATTTTAAAAAGTGCTGAGAAACTGAATCATAAGAGGTATATTCTATGTTCCATAACCACATCAGCTTGAGAGCCCTGCTTTTTTTGTATAAAACCTAATCTCTGCTAGAAATTAAGTGAGCATTACTTTTCTTGGAATCACCGTAACTGAAAGCCCACTTCTCTCACCATAGCACATGTGCTACTTATGGAAAACACGTTCAAACCCTATCCTCAATTAAATTTCCATGTGGCCAAATGTTCTTTAAAGATGTTTACATTTCCTCTTGGGGAATCTGTATTGTGAAAATTTCATGTAGCATTGGAGTTGTTATATGGTTCTGCCGTCAGTATGTTTCCTGTGTTTTGTAAGGATAGGAATAACAGAATGTGGAAGAGAGGAACTGTATCTATCTGGGTGCTTCATTCCCTTCCTCTGGGGAGCCATATGAATTTTAGGCTCTGCTTTCAAAGTACAAATTCCCAGAAATTAGTAAGATGGGTTCTTCTGACTAATGCTGAGTAGAGCAAGAGCTCTGGTATTGCTGTTAACTCTACTGAGAACAAAAAAGTAATAGTGTGTTAAAACTACAAAATTGAAAACAAGCAAACGAATGCAAATACCCCCCACTTCCATGTTTTATTTCAGTAATTATTGTTTAAGTCAAACTCTTTTTTAGCCATTGTTGAAGGCTTCTAATGCTACCAACCTAACTGTTAATTATGGGGCCACAATATATTTTTCATTTCGTAAACACTTTCCCAAGCCAACAGAACTATAAATTATGAATAAGCCTTTAATGAAAATACATGAATGGGTAACACCAGCTACAATCTCATATTATTTGCAGCACAAGATATTGTCTAATGTTATATTTACATTATGCAGATTGGGATAATTTGGTATATCTCAAGTGATAAACTATTGTTCTGTGCCACCTTAATTATATCTTTTGTCATGAAAGAAGCTATCTGAATACTTTGCTAATTAATCTTGTCACTCTTGACCCAGAAACATACTATGTGGAGGCTGCTTCAAATTACTGTGGTTAAAACTACTAAACATACAATTTAATTAATATTGATATTAAAAGTAGTGTAAATCCCCCCTGCTGTCAAGGAAAGTTTGAAAGCTGATTGTTTCTACACCATTGTGCAAATAACAGGTGTGCAGAATCTATTTACTTCATATATGAAGTTATTTACTTTATTGTTGCCTACACATACTATTCCACTGCCTGGTCATTATTTTTCTCCTATCAGTGTATAAGATGATCAGGCAGTTTTATATGTTGCAAGCATTTCTTCATGCAGCATATCACATATCTTCTAACAAATCAGTAACTTTACAGAATTTCTTCCTCCCAATATCACATTTTAAGAAATACATATAGTTCAGGTAAGATGTCCTTAAAAAAGTGATACTGTTCCAAATGAAGAAGAGAAAATACATGCATTTGAGACATAAAAAACCCCCTGTATCTTTATTCAAGCTCAGCAGAGGAAGGAAATGGGAAAGCATCTTCAATTTTAAGCATTCATTCTGTCAATTGATCTAATGATTTTTATCACCTTAGTTACAGAAAACAAAAAGATTGGTACTTAGTGTATTCAGGGCTCCCTTGACTATGAATTATGTCCCCAGGATCTCTGGATATGAATCCAGAGGTCCTTGTTGCTGTTCTCTCCTTAATGCAGAGAGTATGTTTATTCTTTTACCTAAGTCAATACATCTTGCAGTGTCATAAGGATTTGTTTATATATCCTTGCAATATATATAAATTCACTTTTAAATGTAAATGCACTGTTGAAAGTGACTTCCCTGCCAGAATAAGGGAGTTTAAGATTTCTCAGACAAGCTCTAGGGAAGATTGTGATTCAAGCCATTTAGACGTGTCTCTCCTTACTACATAGTAGTGGTGTCTATCCTCCATGACAATGCAGACATCCCCAAAAACATTTAGTATATGGCAGCACAATATATTGAAGATCTTTCTGGTGAATATCTTTGTTGTTCTCTACTGTCAAATTTCAAAACTGTTCATTTGGAGTTTTCAGTTTGCACGTGCTGCAGAGACTGTCTAACTTCAAATTAGCTTGCTTTGGAAATAAGTGGAAGAGTGATTTTAATTTGTGGAAATAATAAAACATTTTTATGGAAGCCTAAGAATTAGTGGTAGAAAATCAAAAGAATCAGTAGATTGTGTGGAATTATATTCAGCCCCTTTGCATCTGGTTGCAAAACTTTATTAACAGCTTAGTTTGTTCTGGATTGGTTCTTAGCACTTTTGTTCTTTGTCTTCATACCAGAGACACTAACACCTTCAAGTGTTTGAGTAAGAAACATTTTCAAATGCAAGGACAGCAAAATTGTTCCAGGTGTCCATGAGACAGCTGTTGTGGTGGCATCTATTTGGCCATTAGCAGACTAAGTCAATTAAAATTAATGATATGTAGATCTGATACAGATTATATATATATATAGATATGTGTCTGTATGGTCTTTTTTTTCTGAGAAACTCATTCAGTAATATGACAGAAGGAAAGAAGCCTGCTAAAATGTAAAACACTTAGGGTTGGGTGGTCTCCTTGACAACTTCAAAGGAATCTGAAGCAGTATAATTGCAGTCTGCAATGTCTGGAGAAATCTTCCCAGTTCATCAGTTCTGTTCAGTTGGAATTAATAGATCAGATAAATGCCAAGGTATGAAAGATTAGAGTATCACAACATTAAACTCTCAAAACAGAATCCAGAGTTTTCTGTATGCAGCTCTTGACTGCTTTAATCTTAAGGCAAGTAATATCCGACTCTTCTCAGGCCCTCAGTAAACCTGCAGTGTGCTTTCCGATCTGTGAGAAGCCTGTGTCTAGGTCATATAGAGCATGCAGGCACATTTATGTAAAAAACAGTAACAATCTTCCAAGCAAGAGAGGACAGAAAAAGGAAGAAAATTTAGATTAGATTTAGGATTTAGATTATGTCAACTGCAACTATTCTTGCTGGAGTTTGATCTTGCCATCCTATAGACAACTGTGTTAAAAATCTATACTTTGATTTGAAAAAAAAAGTATGAACAATTGATATTGAAAATCTGAATTCTAGCATGGGTTCTGATGTATCAACTTCTTTGACAAAGACAGCTCAAAAAAACAGCTTAATAAAGTCAGTCAATGGCTAGTAAACTTATGCTCTCAGTTCTCTAAGGCATTGCCTTTGGTTTTTTTGTCTCCCTTACTTAGCAGTTGTTTTCTAAAAGACTTCAGTATTGATTAGATGTGGTAAATTCATATTAAACGAGAGGAAAAAGATTGCAAAGAGAAGATAAGCAGTTGTGAAAAACAGATATATGAGGGGAAGATCCTTAAATGGCAGTTATAACTGTTTTGAGGGATGTCCAGAGTTTTTTGGTTTAAAGCCTGTAGCACTCTTAGTACATTAGGGCGTCTCTCTGTCTTTCTTCCCTGTTAGGGTATCTCTCAAGGTCAGAATGATGATGAAAGTAAAGAGTCTTACAATTGATTCCAAACTGTACTAGTGGTGATGTAGATGTAGTAGGAAATTATAGACTAACTACTTTTACCAATCTCAAATTAAGTGCTGAAAAGAAGCAAACATTCTCATTCCCTCTTTTACCTGCCTATTAGACCTACTTACATGTATTTCAATTTTATGAATATGAAAGAGCAGTAAATATTTGTATTTTGAACAATTGGGGTTCTTTCCAATCCAAACCATTCTATTATTCTATGATAATTTTCTAAAAGTAGTTTAATTTTCATACATAAGCTGTCAGAAGTGTACACCGTAGCCTCTTAATTAAGGATTGACTTCTGCAAATTTGTCATGTATCTTCCTCAAATTTAACAAAGAAACTACTCTATAGTTCCACAGAGATCATTTTTTGTATAAGTAGATTCAAAAGTGTATTGAAAATTCACTTTTTTACTCAAGGCATCAATAATTAGGCACCAAACTAGTCAAAGTGTAATAAAACTGAAATAAATAATAAAGTTAACAAAATTAATAAATAAAAGTTCGACATCCGAAATATCCACGTCTATATACACACCCTTTAAAACTACTGAAACTGCAGAGTATATTTAGCTACCATTTGACTTATACATAACTAGTGTGCTCATGCTCTCTCTTTGTCTTTGCTTTTCCATCTTTACATCAGGTGCTCCTTTCAGAATTTTATGTGTTAATAAGTGGAATATCAGGACTCTCACAGGTTTAAGAAAAAATGATCTTGCTGGAAAAATAAACAAAAAGAAACCACCAGTAATTGTTCTAAATATTTCAATAATTACTTGATATTTACGTTAAATTGCATAATATTTTATGAATTCTGGTAAAACAAATCCTAGTATTTTATTCATAAACATTTTAGCCAAGCCAAGTTCTCACTGCAGCTAAAAATCTAAGCCCAACTACATAAATTTAAGGAATCAGTTTGTACTTAACATATAACTCAAACATAATATTGACCAAGTTTTTACATTTCATTCTATTTCATTACATAACAAAATTGGTTTATAAAGAAGTCTTAAAAACATTTACTATCAAGATGTAATTATTACGCAAAAACTAAGTTACTCTTAATAAATGAATAATGATTTTGTAATATTTAAGTGTCATAAAAAAATGTGTTAGAGTTTATTTTGGTTCAATAACACAGTAGCTATTATTAGTATGCATCAGATTACAATTAAATCTAGTTTTCACAGGGAAGTATCCTAAAATAGAGCCATTAGTACTGAAAAGGCACTGGTAAAAAAATCATCTTCACTCAAGAGTCAAAGTAAGAATGACATTTTAATCAAGGGGTGACAAGGATGTTATTAGATCCAGAAGATAGATCAGAAATGGGTCAGTTTATGCCTTTCTTTCTCCTACCAACACTGAGAATCTGCGGAGGAAGGGAAAATCTAAGGCTCCAGATAAAAGTAAGTGATAAAATATTGCCCTAAAGCCTTCCTTCAGGATACCACAACTGTCAACTATATTAAGGGCACATTGATAGACTGTCCTGGAAGCATGTTCATCTACGTTTCTTGTAGACCAAAATTTCTTAATTATTCTGTCTTGGTGTCACATCCTGGACAGCCAGGATGATGACTCAAGTTCACAAATTTCCAGGTCAGGATTAAGGTGAAATGATACCAGGGATCCTCCAATTGACAAACCACAACTTTATTTGCTAACAATAATATTGGTGTGAAAAGAAAATTTCTTTAGGTGCTCACAACAATATTGACATGGTAAGAAAATAACTTTAGGTGTTCATAACAACATTGGCAAAAGAACAAATCAACAGACCTTGCAATATAATCATTTATGCTAGGAAAAGGGAAAAAGAGAGATAGAAAAAGAGAGAAAGAAAAGAAAGATAAATATCACCAATCCTGGGTCCAGCCAGCCAAGAGTCCAGTTCCTGGGAGCACCATCACCCACGGGCTTTGATTTATGCCTTTTTATGGGCAGCCTCTGGGCAGGCAGAGTCTGTGTTTCCAGAATCTTCTTGGAAATGGGTCGGTGGGCTGTTATGCAGTCTATATCTTTAGAATCTTCTTTTCACAATGAATGCGTTGTGAAAACAATTCTCTCTCCCCTGCCAGCTCCCCATAGGGTGAGCTTGTCCCAGGGAAGTGCCCCCCCTCTCTGCAGGGCTGCTCCCACACCCCCGACCGTCTTCCTGCTCCTGCAACCCCAGCATCACTACAAAAGTCGTCCCACAGATTCGACCCCAAGTGAACTTCTTTAGTGAATGTTTAAGACATCAACTCTAACTCCACTGGACTGTCACACTTGGCACATGTTTATTAGGAACCGTGGGCATGCTCGTAATTAAGGACTTTGTTGTTTGTGCTATCCCTAAGTGTTCAATGACATCTTGTTACTATAGTCCCACATAGCAATTCGGGTTTTCTTGGGTAAAAAAAATTACAACAATAAAATTACCAGTTGGAATAAAGCAGTTGGATAGAATGCAGCACTATCTAAACTAGTTTATTGGTATTATAAGGTTCATAAAAGATTCTTTGTCAATCAGTTTGAGATCAGCAACTGTTTTACCTCTTAAAGGAAAAATTTAATCCGTTCTTAATGTTCAATCAAAACCAAGGGAAATCTTGATTGTGTTTTAAGGATATAATCTGGTTTCTCCTTCTAAAAGTATTCTCTCAACAGAAATTTATTTTCCTGTAGCCTTATTTGTTTAATAAATGATGTTATGTGTGCTATTGAATGATATGAAATGGCTTAATTGGAATCATTGTTTGCAGTACAATATAGTGTTTTACTGCCAAGACTGTCATTTTTTTCTATCAAAAATCATAGCCAGAATCTATCTTAGGGTGGATAGATAGCTCAATAGATAGAAAGTACTTCCTATAGAAAGTATTATTTATCTTAAATGTTCATTATCTTTTATCTGTCACTCCCAGTTTTTCCATCTCTATTTTCTCGTCAAACACACAAGGACTCTTTATTCTCCATATAATTTGTTTTTCATCTCGTTTTTCACAGTTTTTCCAAAATAGATGGTAGTAAAGCTTTCAAATCAAGGCATTAGACCCAGTCCTGTCATAACTTTGTTTCTGACATAAATTAAACATAAATGTTGATCCATGGTATTTGATCTGACAATAACTGTGACAATATCATCCATCTGTAGTTTGTGGCAATATTCTTTTAAAATACATATGTCAAAACTTCTTAAAAGTTATGAAGTATCAGCTCTTTCTTTGCTATAAATCAGATGTTCACAAATCAGGATGGGTAAAGAAAGAACTTTCTCCAAAATATAAGATGAAGACTGAAATAGAAATCAGAGTTCTAAAGGTTTTTTTATAACTAAAGCAGAAGGTAACCTGGTGGGCTTGGTAATAATAAGAAGGATTATGTGGCTTCAGACTTTTTTCATGTTATATTATTAAAAATACAAGAGAGTGGTACAAGCAGGACTTGTTAAGCAAAATTTCCATCTCATGGCAAATTTAAACATGTTCAGATTTGTTATAAATGAAGCATAAATAAATGTTGCATTTTCAGAATTTTCAGAAGGAAAACAACTTATGTATAATATCAATGCAAACCTCAAAATAATCAAATTTAATTTCTCTGTGATACATAGATTATTATGGAATGACCTAGACAAAATTGTCAAAATATTCTGTTTCAACATGTATTTCATGGATGATATACTAGATATGCTGATATTATTCTTAGTTTATTTCACTAAAAAATGTGGTTTCCAAGGGAAAATTTCTTGCTCAGATATTTCCAGCAGTTTAATTTTTACTGACATGTTTTAAATTAAAACATTCTAGTTCTAAGTATATCTGGAAAAAAATATCCTAATTCTTCCCAGATATTTTGAAAAGGAAGCATAGTTATTAAAATATTATGTTGTTGGGGTTTTGGGGGGTTTGGTGGGATTTTTTGGTTTGTGGGGGGTTTTTTTGGTCATGGGGAGGCATGAACAAGAAGACTGAAGTGGTCAAGACAGTATTTGGATACTATATTCTGGTTTTTCATTTCTATAATTTTTAGTCATTGACATAGTTAAAATTGATCCAGATGAAGTGGTATAAGTGCCCTTTAACTGGACATTTACATTAACTTTAAAATAGCTACATAGTCTTGAAAACATGACTAATTGTAATATAATGCAATGAAATCCCAGTAACTCTGAATCCTATAATTATATGGAAACATCTAGAAGATTCATGGAGTTGAGGGCCACAGTTCATAAACATGACATAACTGATTTTAGAAAAATAAGCATTTTTATTTTATCTAAGTTGTCTGTATTAATAAATGTCCTAATGAAAAATTACATTAAATGACACTTTCTTCTTTTAGGTATCCCTAAAGTTTCTGTTACAAAAATGTATAACATTTTAATCTACATTCATCCTAAAAGACTTTAAGTATAAGTTCCACTCTTTAATCTGAAAAAGCTAATTCCTAAATGGCTTCAGGCCATTTTCTCTTGTTCTGTCGCTTGTCACTAGGAGAACAGACCGACCCCTGCCTCGCTACAACTTCCTTTCAGGTAGTTGTAGAGAGCGTTAAGGTCTCCCCTCAGCCTTCTTTTCTCCAGGCTAAACAGCCCCAGATCCCTCAGCTGTTCTTCATATGGAACATGCTCCAAATCCTTTACTAACTTGATAGCCCACCTGTGTACCATTTCCAGCACCTCAAAATCCTTCTTATAGAGAGGGGTCCAAAACTGGACACAGTATTTGAGGCGCGGCCTCACCAAAGCTGAGTACAGGGGAATGATCACCTCCCTGCTCCTGATGACAGTGCTGTTCCTGACACAGGCCAGGATGTCATTGGCCTTCTTGGCCAACTGGGCACACTGCTGGCTCGTGTTCAGCTGGCTGTCAATCAACGCTGCCAGGTCCCTCTCTGCCTGGCAGCTCTCCAGCCACTCCTTTCCAAGCCTGTAGCTCTTGGTTGTGGCTGAAGTGCAGGACTTGACATTTGGCCTTTTTGACACTTATGGAATTGGCCTTGGCCCGGCGATCCAGCCTATCTATACCCCTCTGTAGATCTTCCCTAGCCTCAAGCAGATCAACGCTTCCATCCAGCTTGCTGTCATCTGCAAACTTACTAGGGGTACACTCTGTCCTCTCATCCAAATCATTAACGAAGATGTTAACCAGGAGAGGCCCCAGTACTGAGCCCTGGGGGACAGCACTCATGACCAGTCACCAACTGGATTTAACTCCATTGACCACAACTCTTCAGACTTGACGATCTAACAAGTTTTTCACCCAGGAAAATGTATGCCCATCCAAGCCAAGAGAGTCAATTTCTCTAAGGAAACGCTGTGGGAAACATTGTCAAATGCCTTGCTAAAATCAAGATAGACAACATCAGTTTATATTTCCCAGGATGGGCATGTGGCTTCATAAAGAGAGAAGATCTTGTTGTGAGATGGTTGCCCATGTGAAATAATACATGACCTGCTTCTGTTCATATTGTTTTGAATTCCCCGACTCTTTACTGATGTTCATATTTTTTCTTCAATGTGGGTTCAAAGCAGAAACAAAGTATTTGCATTTGAGTGGCAGAATGTTAGAAATTGAAAAATGGCAGAAATGGTTAACCTTCATCTCACACCCATCACAGCTCCCCATTCCATTGCATCCATTTCCTTTCCATTACCTTCAGTTCAAGGCTGGCAAAATTACATTTTCTGTGTTCAGTTTTGTTATGCTTTGTTTTTAAATCTTGCATCAAATACACTATATTAGCATCTGTGGGCCTCCAAGAGTGAATTAAATGATGTGATTAATGTTCTTGAAGGCCATTTTCTATTAAAATCCATTTAACCTGCTAGCAATTTTATAGAGTATACAAGCATTATACTCAGATAACCATATGGTTTTCTAGTCTGAAGTTCATCTAATATTGCATAGGTGAGGGAAACCGTAGGGAGCTCCTTCTTTTTTAAAAAACTTAGTCTTTGAGATTAACAAATAAGTTTGTCGAGAAATTCAACAACCTTGCAAACTGACTGTATTTCCTCCATCTCTAAGCTGAGGTTCTTTAACTGTGATCTCTGGCCAAGTAGTTCTCCAGTTTTTGCTGCCAAGGATCAGTTCATTCTTTTGGCTTAGTCACAGACACGCAGTCCCACTGTAGGAAGCAAGTCACAGGTAATTTTTTTCCTGGTGTAGACTCATAGAATCATAGAATAATTTAGATTGGAAGGGACCCTTCAAGATCATCTACTTCCAACCCCCCAGCCATGGCAGAGACACCTCCCACTAGACCAGGCCCCATTCAACCTGGTCTTGAACACCTCCAGGGATGGAGCACCCACAACCTCCTGGACAGCCTGTTTCAGTGTCTCACCACCCCTTGAGTAAAGAATTTCCTTCTAATTTCTGATCTAAATCTACCCTCTTCCAGTTTGAACCCATTACCCCTCATCCTATCACTGCAGGCCCTTGTAAAAAGTCCCTCCCCAGCCTTCTTGTAGGCCCCCTTCAGATACTGGAAAGCTGCAATAAGGTCTCCCCTGAGCCTTCTCTTCTGCAGGCTGAGCAAGCCCGATTCTCTCAGCCTGTCTTTGTAGGAGAGGTGTTCCAGCCTTCTAAAGCACCTCAAGTACCTACCTTGTCAAAAATTTTTGCTGTTTATTCATTTATTTCTCCTGATATGGGAGAGAGACATTAAACAGTATAATAAACTAGAAAAAGAGAGTGATATATAAGAAAAACAGATGGCAAACTGGTTAACAACTAAAAATGAAAGTGGAAAAGAAATAATATCAGAAAAATAAACACATGTAAAATGACCTGATACTAGAAAAGGAACACAAAAGCAGAAGATGGACCAACAAGGAGAAAAAAAGGAGTAATACATGAAGTCCATATTAAAAAAAACAAAACAGGAGAAACCAGTTGGAGATTTAGTCAAGTAGCTGCACTAGAACACATTTAACAGCAAGCCTGGCAAAGAAAGCAGCCAGACTAGATTAAATCCTCCAAACTGAAATAACATACTTTGGGCAGTTGCACTCCCTGAGAAGCAGTGCAAGGGAATCACTGTGTTCTAGTAGAGATACTGGTATTATACTCTCATATAGGGTCAGGTATTGCCATAAAAAAGCAGTTACAAAGACCTTAATTTTTCTACTTAAAACATTAGAGGGTCTGTGCCTGCTGGAGGTGGCAGTCAAAAGGAAAATGCTCATATGCGCTGCCTGGCATCTGTCTTGCTAAGAGAAAGCTCTGTGTCTACTTGCTTTTTCCTTTCTGTTAAGAACAATTTAGAACTTTGTGCTATCTTATATATCTCATGTCTGTATTTCAAGTCTGTTCCTCCAATAGCTGAATTCTTATGCTTGGTTTAAGTAATAATCATAGAAGAAAATTATTTGTTTTCTGAACTCCATATTTAGTTCCTGGTTACTTGATATTTTAAGGACATAGATATTTATTTTACCATAATATCTCAGTGGTACAGGAGTGTTCCAACTTTATTAACCAGTGAAATATTAAAGCAGGATCCTTCTTCTCGTATAACTATACCAAAGCTTTAAAATCCATTAGTGACTATACATTTTGTCTTCTAAAACCACCAATAATACTCTAGTGGTGCAAATATACAGGTAAAAGTACATTTGGTGTCAGCCAGAATAACAGTATTATACTGGCAGCCACAAGTGGATGGTTACAGAAATCAGAAGGTGCAGACAGTTTCATAAGCATGGCACCATAAATTGTTGTTATGGAAACTGAGCTTCCTAGGACACATCTGCAGATCATAGAATATTTAATTTTAGCTTGTAGCTAGAAGTTTGCAGCAGCTCTCTACTTAAAGTATAAGAACTTACTAACAGCTTTTCAGCCATCTGTGGTACAGCAAAATATACTGCAAACTACTCAGAAATTGCTTTTCTCTTAGAGTCCAGCAATATTTCCTCCTAAATGTTCAGTTTTACTGTCTTCTTCAAGACACTGTTGCTGAATAGAAGCATAGTTTTTTGACAAATATTCTTAAATGCAGGAGGGAAGTATTGACTTGTTACTACCATAATAAACCCTGAAGTTTATGATGTAACTCATGAGTTGTGGTATGTTTCTAAAGCTCCATAACATTCAATGCATTATATGATTAGCATACTGCATTAAATTATTTGGATTAATTTAGCTCTTAATTTGACAACTAGGTGCATATTTATTCTCTCTCAAAAGGCAGCACACTGGCAAACTTATGAAATAGTTCCATAAATGCAGTCAACAGCTGACCATATACAGTGAGTTCTTTTCCTGGAAAGGATTTGGCAGACAATATTTTTTCTCTTTAATTTCAATGCCAAAATTCATCCGGTTTGAGGTTTGGGGTTTTTTCCACTTTCAAAATGTCATCATTCCTCTAGAAATAAAAACTGCATTATATATACAAGCCTACAATGAATGATAATATCTGGTCTTGGAACACATGATTATTCATCAGGGTGTAAGCATCAGTTGATACTTATGTGATGTGTTATAGTAAAGAGATTATAAATAGGATATGAGAGAAAATGCCCTGATGTGAAATCTTGGCTTCATGAAAATCAATGGCAAAACTCCTATTGTCCATCAGTGGGACAAAGACTTTGCTGTACATGTGAGAATTGAAACAGAATTTAATTTCTCCACTTGTGAGAAATTGTATTATGTGACTATTTTATTTGAGTTTAATTCTCTGTTATTTCTTCAGGCAAAGCTTCAATTGAAATCTCTTGTCTCTTGCAATCAGTGGGAATTTTTCCTAAGGAGAACATTTTGCCAGCACTGAACAATTTATTCTTTTTCATTGTTTATCTTTGGTCCATTTAATTGTTTATCTTAGGGAAGAATAAGGCAGCTTTTTGGAACCGAGTAAAATGAAAAAAAAAAGAAAAAAATAGACCATGAAAAAGAAATGGAGATCAAATAGAGTTAATCAAGGTTAGATTTATATTGCGGATGTAGAATTAGGGCTGCCTTACTTGCATAAAAGTTCTGTCATTCCTTTATTCTTTTTCAAAGAAGTGTAAGAAGTTAGCATAGTGAAAGGTTTGAAGAAGTTGGCCCTTGAGTCTGTGTGCTTCTTAGAGACAGTTTTTCCTATTTCCTCTGTGGCTTCCTGCCACACCAAGTTCTCAGGATACTGTCTGGCATCCTGCTTCCAGGTAGTTGTGTCTCCTGATGGTGCCTGGGGAAGGGGCTGGATATCCAACCCATCCCCACTTACCCACCCCGTTTTGCAGGCAAGCACCAGCCTGCCTTTCCTACATTGGCCATGGTCCTGTTAGTGGCTTCTACCAGTGATGGAACCCTGTTATCTCTCAGATGTGTTTCATATCCCTTGCCAGTGATAGAATGGGCTGGCAGCTTGCAGTGCTTCAGGAATGCTTCAAGGCTGCTGCAGGTGATCCACAGGGAAGCAGTAGCAGTGGTAGAGTATGTGAGGAGGAGTGGAGGAGGATAAGCATAGGTCAAGGAAGGCACTACTGGTCCCCAGTGTTTGCAGGGGTGGGCATACATCCCCACCTGCCTTTGGGAGAGATGTCTAACAGACAGACACAACACCTTGGGAAAAATTATTGATGTCAAACCATTTCTACTTGCTCTCTGTAGCACTCATTTTATTTTTACATTACTTGCAGCTAAGGACAGAGCTGGGCTGGGCTATGTGGCACAGATGTAATCTACCCATGCTGAACTTCTGCTCTCCTTCAGGAATCTGTGCTATGGAGCCCTCTGAAAGTCATCTAATCTTGTTTTTAACATTAACAGGGAAAGAGTCTCTTCCTTGGTAGCTAGTGGAGTAGTTGAATTGTCCTTTATTAGTGCATCTAGTTTCTAATATCAGCTTGCTTTTACCTGCTGGAGTAAAAGATCCAACTATTATTTTTTTCATGTATAAATACTTTTAGGTCAAGTGATATTACCTTTTCTTGCATATTTTAAATATAGACTGAGCTAAGATTTGTAATTATAGGCAGGCTTTAAAAATTCAGGTCACTCTAACACAATTACTCTTAAAGTCTGAGCACCCTATTGATGTGTTTTGTATTGTGTTCATCAGAAACAGATGCTATATTTCAGTAATAGCCTCACTATAATATAAGTAATATAACCTATATATTCAGGATTCATCTGATCTAAGGTCTATGTTAACTTCATCTATGTTACTGCCAAGAAAGGTATGGTTGTGTTAGTCATTGAATAATTTCTTACAAACTCAACAGAATATGTTTGCTAATATCATGTTGCAAATTGGCTAAAACTGAAAGCCAAAAGAAAAACTGGGACAGAATTTAATCCCAGGTTACCATAAGACATTGAAATCTGTTTTTTTCTTCATCTCAGAAAGTAGATTATATTTTGCTATTGATTTAATAAATATCAACAAAAATGCATATCTAACAAAATACATGAATGTGTCTAAGCTGTGTAATAATGTAGATATTCTAAAAATGACATTTTTTAATTTTTTTTTTTTCTATTTTTGTCCTTTGATTCATCTTTTGGTCAACCTTGCAGCACACGTCAGAAGTATAAATCATTATAGACTTCCAACTGCAATGACTTTACAACTGTTGCCAAAATAAGGGTAAGAAGTTTTATCTTTGCATTTTCTAAATGTTTCAGTCAGGTATAAATATTTAAAGGTTTCAGTATTGTACTTTTTTAGGATTAATCTAAATGTATAGTCTAATTGGTGTCACTTCTCCTCCCATGGAAAAATAAAAAATGGTGACATTAATTTTAAAAAACAAATCCATCCTTTTCTTGTATACTTAAGAAAGGCAAGATCCTGAAGAACTGGCCAGGAGGGAGGGGTGGAAAAACACTTTTAATTCTAGGTTGCATAATTGTTAAGCAAATCTTCCACTACGACTTTGATTGTGGTGTGAAGAACTGGATCTGGGGTGATGCCATGTGTCCTGAGGGTTAGCTGCAGGTACCAGGAGAAATGGTAAAAGGTATTTCACTCTTTGTACAGGATTATAAGCAACCGGGGGGAAAAAGCAGCCTCAAAAAGTGAAGGCAGAAAAAATAGTTACCTGTAGACCCCATACATTTTTCGGCACAAAATGATATATCTCTTCAATTTTTTAAATTTTGTTTTCATGAAAGAAATTTGAGAAGGATGTGTTGGAAAAATGCCCAAATCATCATGTGTGAAAATAAATACAGGACAATTCCACTGCATTTTATATAACATCAATTATTTTTCTGTTAATAAGATCTGTATTGTTCCAAAATAGTTGTAAAATTAGGAAATTTGTCTCTTATCACAAGTACTTTAAGGCTATCTTTAATACTAGAGGCACAGAAAAGGATGACAGCTTTGTTTTTTTGGCTACTATACACTAGCACATCAATGGAAAATATTTACAAAACATTTTTTGGTAGAATAGCTGAACTCCGTGCCAAAAACAACTAATGAAGGGAAGAGGGAATAGGACAGGCTAAATAAATGATATGGCTGCTGTTTGATTAAAAAACCCTGTATATTTAATGAGTTAGACTCAACTTTAAAGTCAGCCTTGCTTATAGCTTTAATATTGTGCAAATTACACCAAATATTTTAAGAAATTACAATTATTTATCCATTTGAAAATTTTGTTGTATTATTGAATCACTGCTGGTTTTTACAGGGTTTAATTATACCTATTTATTTATCAGTGTCATTGTAAAAACCTACACTTGATATGAATGAAACCAAGTGTTTCCAATTCCTGTGCGTTTTCTTTTTTTTTCTTTTCTTGATATCAGGTGGCCTTAAGACATCATTCATTTTTTATTATTATTTATTTTTTCTTCTCTGCTAAACCACTAAAAAGAAAAGCACATGTTCCCCCTCTGATGCACTGTGGAAACAAGTTGGGGAAATGTAACATGACAACGGAGCAGAAGTGAATCCAGGAGCAAGCCAGACTGTCCCCAGAGTGCCCTGCTGTTGTATACAAAACAGATGTCCAAACATGATTTCTAAGACTTTTAAGGTGGGTGGAGAAAATGTGACTCTCCAGTTAAATTACCTTTGGAAATATATTGATGTTGCAGTTTAGAAGTTTCATCTGATGTCAGCATACACATTCAGTGCAACTCTTCAGTAGTTTTAGCAAGCCAGGTTGTAACCTAAGTCATGATATCTAGAAATTAAGCTAGTCAGGTTGAAGGGTATATGCAGGGTATGAACAAAGCCCAGAGTGACCTTTTTTCCATGACATTTTACACACATTTTAATTCATTAACTAGTTCACAGATGTTTGTTTCAGTGTGGTAAAAAAAAAAAATGCTAAAAATGCATTCAACAAAGCTGAATGTAATAAAGACTGAAGTACATTTTGAAGGACAAGTGCTTCTATAACACCTTTGCTTGAATTTAGAGCTATGTTAACTAACTTATTAAGCACTAGTTTATGATAAAACCCACAATATCTAAAAGGATTTTCTTCCTTTTGGCCAAGTTGAAGAAGCCAACTGATTCTTATTCTACTGGGAACACTTAGCACTTAATAGGAATTTTTATATCTCAGAGTCAGTCCGGTGGGAATATTTTTGACAAAAAAAAAATAATTCTAAATTCTAAACCCTATTCCTCACCCTTACTCACAGGTGACTACTGAAAAGCATAAGCCATTTCTGGTACTTTGGATGTTGTTAGTGGGATCAAGAGGCCACTTCTGGTTGTGAAATTCTGGAGACTGAAATGTTGCCGTATATTTCAGGACACAAGGTTATGCTTCAGAAAAACTTCATCTTGGAAGTAAATATTCAGAACTTGAAAGAAAAACTGGTGACTAGAAAGAAAAACTGGTGACTAGTAAAAAAAGGAACCTAGGTTATCCTAAATTATTAACTTTTTCAATTCCCATAAAAATGAGTTCTCATATGCTCCTGATTTACCTTCCCTGATTTAGCATGACTATGCCTATTTCATAAGCATGTTGTACTTTAAAAGTAAAGTGCAAGAATAGAAACCTCCTACTGTCTTTTTGCTTTCACTTTTAAAATACATCTCTCTTACATATTTTCAGTGTATTTTCTCATTCAGTGTGAGAGAGGACTCATTGGTGAAACTAAAAACAGCTTGGAGACCAAAATGACACAACATCCTTTTATTTGAACATTTTTCATAGTTGCTCTTCTTCCTGTCAATCATTTCTCAACCCCTAATCATCAGGGTTCAAACAAGAAGTGTCATTAGTAATGTGAAAAAAGTACTACAATAAAACCTTTTAGAAATAAACTTCAAATAAAATAATCTTTTATTGTCAGAAAAGCCCTTCTAAGTGCAGATAAAACTGTCCTGCATAATGACCATGCAAATATCTTTTGTCAAGCCACAGAATCTGAAAATGCACAGAGCAGCCTATTATTCAGAGACTTTGAGTTTCATGATCCCCATCTGTTCTTCTCTTGCACACGTGCTCTCACATTCACATGCTCACACACTCATGCACACTCACATATAAACTGTATTACTTCACAATCAAAAAGCAAATGTTCTTTGAAAATGTTCTTTACTTGGAATACAGGTGGAATAGTCTAACCATGCACATTTTGAAATGACTCTAGAATGTTGATAAACCCCTTAATATTCTTTATTTTCTGGCCTCACTTGTTGAGAAGAGGTATTTTGTAAATGTGGTTGCTTTTGATCCTTTTTTTCAAATTTCTGAAGTTTGAGTTATTCTTTGAGGTATAAAGGCAGAGACTTAATTCAAAACAGAATTCAGCTTATGTCCCGTAATCAGGTTATGGCCCTCACTGTCATTAGTACTAGGTCTGTGTCATGGTATTTGATGGTAAAAGAACGGCATCAAAATACTATTGACATCTTCAAGCTGCAAGATGATTGTATAGGAATGACGTACTCTGACAGGTGTCTTAGAGCCAGATCTGTTGTCAAACTGCATTCTAATATTTCTCTCTCTATGAAACAAGAGAGACAAGCAAGGTAGTTCCTGGTTTCATGTCTTGTATTTTTGATTTGTTGCCTCTGTGTCATTGAGCCCTATCAGAGGTTAAAATTGCATTAAGTGCTGTACAAACAAAGGAAAAAAAAGATGGGTTTGTGGCTTTCTTCATTCTGTAGAAATCACTTGTCAATTATTTTTTTCATGCTTCATGAAGTGACTAGACTTTTAAATAACTGCCTAATTTCATCTATCTTTCTCTTTTCCAAATCTTACCTAAACCTCCTAATCAGTAGGATGCTGACCATCCTGTTATCTTTTTCTATAGATGCTGCCCTAAATCTTCCTTTCCTTTGTCCTTCTGTCTTCCCCTTTGGATTACAGTTACAGAGAGCTCAAGTCTAGTTGAGTTTTTTGAAGCAATTAGTAGTCCAGATAATTGAAATACTTAAACACTTAACTGGTTGAGATATAAAATTAATTAAAATACATAAGTGATTACTTCTTTTCCGCTATTTTCCCATATGTACCTATCCACCAAGATTTGATAAATATATTTCATGAAGCTAGTGTCAGATTGATGTTGAAACATCAGCATTGTTAATGGCAAAAGATTAATTTCTATGAATTGCAAATAACTGGTTGTTTCACTAAACTACAAAATAATGTAAAAACCATGCATATTCTTTGTGCATCAGCAGACATATTGCATCATTTGCCCCACTGATGGGGTGGTGAACCAACCTGGTTATATATGCCGTACTGTAACAATAAGTCTCTGGGAAAAATTCAGGTAAGGGCAGGAGGATTAGAATGCAATGGCCAGAGATATTAGGGATTCAATTTTACTGCCTAGTAAATGTAATCATGTTTGAAACTTGGATTTTCCTAGTTTCATACATCCACAAGATTGCCTTTTTTCTTGATCAAGTCTCTGCTATAACTCAAATACTTGTAAGAACTAACTTATCCATCTTATGACTTGATAGGCATTTGAGAAGAATCACGTAAATTGCTTTTTTCCAGTAAGTTGTAGAAGAGTATAGAAAGGTGATGCTTCAGACTATTCTAACTGTTCCCATAGCAAACAAAAAATATTATCATGTAGATTAGGGGTCACAAAGTAAAGGAGGAAGGATAACTTACTTTTGCCAGATGCAAAATTGATACTAAGTCTTGCTATGCATACAAAGAAAAGCAAATATAGGCAAAGAAAGAGGAAAAATTAGAAAAATCTGTACAAAACAAGGGTCTATAACATGCATTCAAAGACTTTCAAAGACTTTTCTTTTTTCCAAGACACATCTGCAGACTGTGTGAATCTTCATAACTGCAGTATAATTAATGGAGTGATGCATGTTTACCAGAAAAAAAACCTCTGGTCCAAGAAGCCAAGTTATTCTTTGAAGAATTAAGTATTTAACAAAGCCATGATCATCACTTAATGATATAGGATAGAGGAGTAGAGGCTTGGTATGACAGGTCTCAAAAGTGGAGGCACAGGATGCAATGTATAGGCACGAAGAGTATAGGCATGGACTGGTAAGAGGCGGGGCAGACTGGAACTGGAGGACACATGGCTATAAACAACCCTCTAGTGACCAGTTAAAGCAGAGACCTGGAGCTTGGAAAAGCTAGTTTTAGGGAACAAAGAGAACAAAAATAAAATGTTTAACATAAACAAAACCACTCTATGTGTTTAGTAAGTTTAGATGTTACATGGAGTTGCAAACTGCAAAAGAAAGATCACAGTGAAAAACATGTTACCAAACATAATAATGACCCAAAGCATCTTCCTCACTCTGGCATATGAAAGCATTAACTTCAACATCCTGTTCCTCCCAGAGGAAGACTCAAGATGCCAACATCTCACCACACCCATCCATAGACTCAAGTCATTAACTTTGGAACCCGGTGGGGCAGTGGAAGTGTAAGTATAAAATCTGAGGAAGGGATAGATTCCAAGAAGTTTTTGTACAGTAATTTTAACTATATTGTTGTGATATTTTGTTTCTTACCTCTTTTTCTGTGTAATACTAATAACACGGAAAATGTGAACTAATTCTGTGATGAGATTAAGATTTCAATTATACTAACAACAAATCCTTGGCCTTATGCTTCAGATGTCTCATTTTTGCCTATAACAAGAATTTCATCATAAAAGATGGATTGTTATCAATTTCGTAGACACAAATTAATGGAAATCGTTACTTTGGAAACCGGATTTTCTGCTTCCTCAGTGTTTTCATGTCACAACAGTGTGTCTTTCCAGAAGACACAGTTTCTTCAAAAGCAATGTATAAATGAATTAAACAACAGATATTTGTTTCATTATAGAGGCGATTCCATAAAATGTAGCAATAATAAACAAATATCAAACTGTATGACCTACTGGTCTCATCTGACCTTAATTTCTATGAATTTTATATGAAAATGGTATGTGTTTCTATATGGGAAATTCTCCATCTCCTTCTTCCTTGAACTGCAGTACCCTCCTGGGCTCCTGTAATGAAATCAGTTCAGCTTGAATAACACCTGTAATAGGAGAGAAGAGGAGAGGGGAGGGGAGGAGAGGGGTAAAGGGAAAGGGTGTGTAAGCTTAGGTGTTAGTGAAACAGTTTATTATTCATTGCATTTCTCATCCTTTAGCATATTCCTTTTTTTTTTTTTTTTGTT
>VYZX01017252.1:25755-53061 GCA_013401335.1 Brachypteracias leptosomus | reverse complement strand
AGGTTTAAAATACCACATACAAAGCAACTATAAGCTGGCACAAGATATTGTTGTTGGTTCTCTGTGTGATTTTTTTTTTTTCCTTTAGAGATATCTTCTCAGACTACTTCTTGATGTTTAGAAAACAAGTAGTACTTAATAAGTTAAACTCTAATTACACTCCAGAGTGAGTGATGATCAAATTTAAAATTAAATTACATCTGTAGAAGTATCCCGATATCTTGTTTTGCAAAAAATTGTATTTCTTCTGTGTTAAAATCCTAGTATTAATCAATGAACGTTGAATATGTATGTTAAGTTTTTATTATTTTCTAATTCTTCTCAGCTTAAAATAATATGTTGTAGAATAAGATTTGAGAATGAAGGTTAATCCAAAAATTGTGCACCTACTGTAAGTGTGGTTTTCATGTGGCCATAAAATTGTATATGGAGTTTAGTATCATGATTGTAGTTGACACAGGCTCATCTGTTCCCAGTCTAACAGAAGAAAGAAGAGAAAATCTGAGTTAATACATTCAGTCTAAAAGGGAGTTGCTGACAAAACTAATAAGGATAATATCCAAGCTAGTTGTGACACAAAATTAAATTTAGTGTTTTACGAAAACTTTGTAGGTCATGCTTTTTGCCAGCTACAATGAGTTGCTTACTTCCCATACGATGTCACAAAAATTACTATTGAATGAGAGAATCCTCTGCTCTGTTACTCAGGTTATCTTCTGCCCATATCTGTTTCATTTCCTTATTTCTAAATCATCTGTGATGGATGATCATATCCAATCTGAGTGGCCTTGGCCTCTGAATATTTCTAGCAGTGGCAATTCTGTGATTTTGTGCCTGAATCTAATTATTTGAATGTATGTTTTGAAAGTTTATTGGCTCTTTCATTCTGTTAAATTGAATCTGTTTTTTGCAGCTGCATTTTTTTTTATTCCCCTTAACGCACTTCTGACATTCACAGCAACGTAGGAAAATAGTGCACAACTGTAAAAATCAGTAAAGGGAAGAGAGAAAATTGGGCGTGTGTTTCTTTTTTCTCATGATATATAAAGGAGGTTTGGAGAACAGAACTCACAGATGAATTTAATAAAGAGAAGCCAGATCATGAAATGGAGGCAAAATATTCCTGAAAACTTGACAGGCGTATAGACAACAGGTATGATTACACATTAGAAATACTCAACAAATGAAATCTGAATACGAATGGAGAGATTCAAACTGTTAAAATCCATAGTTTGGTGTCCTTTGATGAAGCAGTGTAATTTATGAATTCTAAAAAACACTATGAGAGAATAACTTTCTCATCCAGTTGAAGAATACATTTGACTGATGTCTCCCAGTAATTATTCCTAGTTTAAGAATTGGGATGCATAGCAGTGTAGGAACATATATTAATTAGTTAAGCTGTCTTAGAAATTCTGTGTGCTTCTTAGAAATAGACCTTTGTAAAGGTTCAAGGGCAGCTTCCTGTCAACAATAAAGGCACATGGATGTATCAAGGGACAATTGTGAGTCATACTGCTTCTGCAAAAACAATACATTAGGAGATGGAAGTGAAGAGGAGGCTAGTAACACACAAAGGTGTGGTGGGTAGCCTTGGCCAGCAGCCAGAAGCCCACACAGCAGCTCACTCACTCCCTGTCCTTAAACAGCACAGAGGGACAAAATAGGATGAAGCTTGTGGGTTGAGAAAAAGACAGAGAGATCATTTATCAGTTATTGTTATGGGCAAAACAGACTCACCTTGGGGTAAATTAAATTTATTGACAATTAAATAGATTTGGTTAGTGAAAACCAAACAAAATAATTAAACACTTTTTTCCTAGGCTCAACTTTTCTCCCTTGTTCCAGACTCCTCTACCTCCTCTCTGCCAAGAGCAAATGGATTGAGTGTTGTCGTCAGTGCTCTCACGGATTCCCTCTGCCACTCCTTCCTCCTCATGCTTTTCCCCTTTTTCTTCAGGGGTCTTCTTCATGGGCTTCAGTCCTTCAGGATAAACCTGCTCCAGTGTGGTCTCCCCAGGGGCTACAGAGGATCCCTGCTGGGACACCTAGATCATCTCTGCTCCTTCCTCCCCCTCTCCTCTGTGTGCTCCCGGGGTTGTTTCTCACACTTTCCCTCTCATCTCTACAGCAGCATTATCCCTATCCTCACACAGGCTTTCCTCGAGGTGCTGCCCTTGTGGCTGTGGGGCTCAGTCATGTCCTGTGGTGGGTCTTGCTTTGAGCCAGCTGGAACCTCCTGTGTCCGGCACAGGGCAGCCCCAGTTTCTTCTCACAGGCCACACTGCACCCCCTGCCAGAGCCTGGGCAGCCGCCTCCGGTGCTAGGAGTCTGGGTGTAACTTTAAATTAAACCTTTTCTACTCTATCCGTAAGAAGAGGATACCAAGGTTTCTGGTGAGCTGACTAGAGAAGCTATACAAATCATCAAATTTCTTTGTGGCAGCTTGGCTTCTAGATCTCAAATGATGAACTTAAGTGTTTAATTAGACATTCATAACGGATAGGGTGGAATAAAAAAATCTCAGCAGGTTAACTAAATAGAGGCAGAAATAAGGAGAAATACCTCCCAGAGAAATGCTGTCCTGCTGGGTATTCTGACAAATAAGAGACAAAAAAGGAAATTGCTTTGTGACTATTGGAGACATAAGAAATACATTACAGTAATAAAGTAGAAATAATGAAATAGGGCTGTTCACTAATTACTACTGTTTTTATAAACACACAATAATTACTTTTGAAGATCTTCATATACTAAACTATCTTCAGTTTTAAAGATATTGATATTTGTTTTTACAGTGAAATTTTCATCTACGTTCTCAAAATCCACATCTTAAAAACATTTAAAACCCTTAGCTACCGTAGCATAAGTAGCTGGGGACTTAACCACCTGTTTTGATAGTCAGAGGCTCCTTTATTGTGCAGCTACAAATGCAAGAGTGACTTTGAAGGTAGCTGGCACGAGGGCTGGAGTGAAGACAGAGAAATGTTTTTCTCATGCTACCCACTGGCTATTACCTGTCTTTGATCTGAGGTCAAGTAGGGACTTTTCTGTTCAGTCAAAGTATCTGTCAAAAAGATCTACATTTTACACAGCATGAGAGAAGAGCTGGCCAGAATATTGATGTAAATCTAGTGTATAGTGCCTGCCTTTATTTTGGTCATGATGTTTTCCAAGTGTTTTGCAGACTTTTGGAAGCAATGCAGATTATTAGGTCTACTAATTTCCAGAACTTATATACTAAAGGCAGGAAAAGGCTACCCTTGTTAAAAGGTCAGCACTACTTAAAGCTAATTTTGCATTGCCATCTGCTCCACAGTTCTGGTTCCTCTGTGAAATCAAAGGCAAACTAAAATGGTGCTTTAAATTCTGCTTCACTAGAAGTCTTTTTAGTGATGAGACTTGGACCTTAAATTGCAAATAACTCTTTTCCCATTTCTGAAGCTGTAACCCACTGAGTAGGGAACATTGTTATTCTCCACCTTGTTCACATTGAAGAGTGTGTTATTCAAAATGAAGCTGTGAGAGGCGCTTGTAAGACACAAAAATAGCTACTGCTGTGCTCGTGCAGAGAAAGTATGCATCTGTATTGTTGGAAAACTTTGTGTTAAAATGTGCACTTCGCTGTCCACTCATATTTATGTAATTGTGCTTTTATTTCAAGAAATCATAGTCTTGAGTCATAGGGCTTGGTAGTTTTTAGAAGAAGCAGAGATGGTTGACCATTTCAGGGAGAATTCTGTCCAGTTTGAAAACATCAAGTATTCAAATTAAAAACATTTTCACCGGAAACTGGGGAAACTTTGCAACCTGGAGAATGTTGTTGAGGTAAATGAGAATATTAAGGGAAAAAAACATTGCTTCCTTTTTCATATCCATTCCTAGAAATACAATAGCTACTTTTAAATATTCAGCATGCAAACCTTAAAGTCTTTACTATAAGTTTTTAATAGAATACTGCAGTCTAGATCGAGAACTTTGTGAATAAGACTACAGAAAACAGATACTAGTGATGCATTGGAATAAAGGAATGGGAAAATTCTCTATAGCAGAAAATAATTGCACTAATTATAAAAATAATCAGAAAATTATTAATACTCAGGAGAAGACTGCTCCAAGATGTGTATTATGATTGTAGAGGGGATTTTTGGTTTTGTTACATGGTTTTGTTTTTTTTCAGAAGTAGTTTATGATATTCTAGAATTACATGCCTTCTTTATAATAAACAGTTAATGCTTGTTGTACTAATCAATGAAACTGTCAGAGATGCATTGCACCTGCTCTTTGTATCATCTCTTTTCCTTAGGAAATATATAGTTATCCAAAACACTAAGAACAGTCTCTTGGTCATGTTTTCTGCAATAGCAGGCTTTAAAAAGTTGATTAAATTATTGTCATTAAAGATGGATCAGGACCGCAAACAATAATTGAGGAAGTTGCAAATGTAATCTAGTGTTATGACTGTCAACTTGTATAATACATATAGTTGGGGGTTTTTTTATCCTTACTTGGTCACATGTTAAAATTCTTTTGATATTTGTTGAGTCAGTATCTTCCAGAGTTTCTTCTAATATTTGTTTTACTTTGTTTAGCTGATATAGTACAAATGTACTGGTCAGCCATGGAGAGACTGTAATTGAAAGAAAAAAAGTGTTCACAATGACGTAATCAGTACGGGGATGTTGTAAAACTAAGAATTACAAGCTTCAGATTAAAGCTTTGATTCATATATTTCTGGGGTGAATTTACTCATTTCAGAAAAGCACAGGTAAATGAAGAGTAACTGCTTATCAGATCCTTTTTTGTTTGTTTGTTTTTAAGTACCAAAATGTTTAATGGATGAAAAAACAGCCTGGGGAAAGAAACATAAGAGAGACAAGAAAGACACTGTACATGCAAATATCTTGTCTGTACTTGCAATTATCTCCTGAACCATTCCAAACTTCTATATAAAACAAAAAATAAGAAGTCTGAGTAAACTGAATGAAAATAGGTATCGTGGCTTGTTTCAATATTTCTGTTCCTCTGAAGCTGTTTCTGCTGTCTAAAGAGGAATAGAGAATGCATCGCATTTCTATTTTAATGATTGCTGGACGGAGTACCTCATGATTCCCATCTCTTTTCTAGCCATTTGAACCTGTGTGGTACATTATGAGAATTATATAACTATGGCATATCACAATGTCACATAAAACAAGATTACACTAGAACTCAAACAGTTTATCTTATCTACAGTCTTCCCTGACTTGGGCTCATCAGTCTTGTAAGTAGGTCTTGATTGACATCCCTCAAGAGATAGCAGAGTTCAGGTAAATCAGCTGCCTGAGGTATATTGACAGTTACTCATGTGGGAGGTGGTGGCAGTTTAGATGAACAAATATTGACATGAAGCTACTATTTCAATCAATGAATGCAGAAACACTTGCTTTTGATAAAAAATATTGTGAGTTTTCATTATGCGAAACTCTTGATGCTTCAGTTTCTGCCTTGATTAATGGATTAAGCAAACCTGAGGAGACATTCCCAAAGAAGATTCCAAATCCAAGCTGTACAGGCACAGCGGTTCTCCAAAACACTACAGTCAGGATTTTCCTAACTGATCATTCCTCTGTTAGGATTAAGATTTGATCTTTATCAGGAAATAAATATGCATACCTGAAGAACTATCCCCTTTGAGCCAGCTGTGGATCAGAATCAACTGTAGGAAAGCCTGTACTAAAATTCCTTCAAAAAAAAATTGGAAAGATGAAAACTAAAATCCTGTAGCTGTGACTTTCCTCCTATTTATTGGGTTGAACATCAGCCTCAGAACACTAATAAGCATTGCAAAAGGAATATTTCAATGAACTATGTACTACAGTAACAAGCATGTGTGGATCCTGCTGATAAAATCTTGTAACAAGTTGCATTACATGGATCTATTTATTTATTGCATTGGAAGCCATTCTTCTAGAGAGGGTCATTAACAGCAGTCTGTATTAATGTGTGCATATTAATTGCCGTTAATGGTGACAATGGTGACCTCATCTTTTTTTTCTTTTACTGACAAGCTATATTTGTAATTAAGGCCTCTGTTTTCATTGCAATCTTACCAGAATAGTGATCAGAACAAAATCAATAGCAGTACAAATAACATTAAAACAAGCAGTTTCTCACATTTGAGTTTTTGGTAAACTACAGCCATGAAATTATGTCTCCAAAGCTATTCAAATACAGTCTTAAACGTATATTCCTGCGAATCACCAGCAATGGAACTGGCGTCCCACTTCAGGGAAATTTCAGTGATCTTTTATGGTCCAAAGAATCACATCTGTTCTACTAAAGATGACTTTACTAGGTTGTCTTGAAACCAAGCTCAGCCCTGTCTTGCTTTGCCTAGGTGCTAAAGCGTTTGTCATCTTCTGGCCTAGAGTTCCCACTTGGGGAGCTCCTTCCTCATCTGGGAGATTGCACCCTTCTTTTTGTGACGTTATCCAGATATTCAAAAGTTTTGTTTGGTTTTATATGAAGCTCAGGGATAGGGGAGTCTGGCTAGTTAGGTATTTCTGGCTCAGAATTGTGTAAGAAGCCAAGTATGAATGATAGAGCAAAAATGCATGTTTTGCAGGTCTGAAATTTTTCACATTATATATATGCTGCCAAACAAGGACAAAACTCTTAGTCTTCACATTTAATAAATCTTTACAGTTTCAGCATCATGAAATGGTAACAACCCTATGCAAGTGAAACAAAACCATGTAAACTTTGTTGTTTTAGCTGTTCGCTGAAACATAATTTATTTATGTACAGATGCAGGATCTGCTTAGGCTTGGGGCAGAAGGTGCTCAGACACATCTAGTATTTCCTGGTTCCAAATTATATCTTAAAAGTAGATATTTTGAATATATGTTTGTATGCAACTCACAATCAGCATATAGTTAACAATCAAACACAATTGGCATATAGTAGCCTTTTTGCCTGTGTCATGGCCTGTTCTGCAGTGTTCTTCTCAGATGAGTTCTGATTGGACTGGGATTATTCATGTTAAATAGTCTATTAAAAAAGTCTATTATGTAAGTGAAAGTCCTGGAACATTTATAAGGCAGCAGGAAAGTTTTATGTACAGGGTAATAAAATAAATCTGTTTGCTGGAATGTCTCTTTGGCACTGGTGAGGCCACACCTAGAGTACTACGTTCAGTTTTGAGCACCTCAATGTAAGAAAGATATTGAGGTGCTGGAGAGGGTCCAAAGAAGGACAACAAACCTGGTGAAGGGCCTCGAGATGGGCAGGAGATGCTCAGGGAACTGGAGTTGCTAGTCTGAAGAAGAGGAGGCTGAGGGAAGGCTTTATCGCTCTCTCGACTATCTTAAAGGAGATTGTAGAGAGGTGGGTGCTGGTCCCTTCTCCCAGGTAGCAAGTGACAGAACAAGAGGAAATGGCCTCAAGTTGTACCAGGGGTGGTTTAGGTTGTACATTAGGAAAAAATTTTTCACTGAAAGGGTTGTCAGGCTCTGAAATTGGCTGCTAAGGGAAGTGGTTGTGTTTAAAAGCCGTGTAGGTATAGTGCTTAGGGACACGGTTTAGCAGAGGAGTTGGTAGAGTAGGGTTATGGTTGAACTGGATGATATTAGAGGTCTTTTCCAACCCAAATAATTCTATTATTCTATGATTAGTATTTTATTCAGATGTAATTCTAGTCTACTTCTGCAGAATATTTGCAATAGCATAGAGCCTGTTCTTGAAATCCTATTTCTCCCGCCTGAACTAATAGTAAACTAGACATAGCTAAGGCTTTCTCAGTAGAGTGAAATTACATGGGGGGGAAAAAAAAAAAAAAAAAAAGATAACTTTCTAACATTTTCTTATATCTTACAAATTAAAGCTAAGTATATTTTCTTTTTTATTCACTGTAGTAACAGCAGTTAATGATATGTCTATGTACACATGCATATCTTCTCCCTCAAAACTCACAAGCAAATTTTCTAAAACTGTTCACTTGAATGAAATTCAGGGATGATTTCCTCTACTGCTAGTTACAGACTGAAGCTTCAAGTTCAGTGCTACACAGGAGACTAAGCCTGTGATCATGGCAATCAATTTCAGTCTAAGACTCCGTAGCTTGTCTGGCACTGATATGCCATCATTGTTGTATTGTGCATGCATCAGCAGCTTTGAGTTGACTTACACTGTAACACCAGCTCAGAAACTAGCACTGTCCACATTTAATGTATGTTTTAAAGACTTTAGCCATTAGTGGATTTCTGTAAAATGCTGATAGAGTCAGCATTGATACTGTCTTATATTGTTAGAAAGGGCTGAGACGGCACATTTAAATCCAAAGATACAACTCACTTGTAGCCTAGAAGCATTCCTTTTATCAAATCACAGTTTTATGTTTCTTTCCATTCTTTCCTTTTCTTTCCAAGTCTATGTGACTTGATTTGTTTTGTTCTCAGAACCCACCTCTTCCCTCTTGGTATTCTAGATTAAATTTGGAGTTACTGGTACAATTTCCCTATAAGAAAGTATCATTGGAAATCATATACCTGGGGATCTAATTACAATAATGTGAGAAGTGTTAAAGCTAGCCAAGTATTTAAACTCTTCTGAGTCACAGCAAGATTCATTTTCCATGATCTATTACTAAACGGGTATTAATGGTTCCCTATGCTGCTGAAGCTTGGTCACTTGACAGGTTTAATAGTCTGCTGGAAGCAGTTGGGTGTCATTCCAAGTCCCTGCTCATCAGATAAATATATTTGTCCATGTATGTCTTTTTCCAAAGACTGAATAATAAAATAAAAATGAGAAAAGGGACTGTTGAATGCTGGGTTACCTAATACCTTTCTGTAAAGGGATACTTCATTCAAGTCTGGAAAGCAATCTATCTTGAGAAATTACATTCAGGTGTGATTTGGTATGTGTTCAAGATGATTTAGGCTTACTCTTTTCATAAGTATTCACTAGTAGAGTTTGAAGCTCTATATTCTTGGCAACAGCAGTTGCAATTTGCTTTGGTTTGCAGATTTCTTCACTTATTTTCCCTTTTGCTTTCTATCATCTTGCATCACTTTTATTCAACATATTCTTAGATAAGCTATCAGGAGGTACCAGGGCCATGTGGGAAACATGACCTGCTTATAAATTGCATCTCAACCTGTGTAGATGTATTCTTTTGACACCATGGAATACACAGAATAAGACCTTTCTATTTACCTCAGGGACCAGAAGTCCCTGCTGAGAAAACAAGCATAAAGAAATGAAAGGATTCAAATACTTTGTAGAAATGCCTCCTGCCCATTTTGAAGCCCAGGAATCTTTAGTACTGTAGGCATGACAAATCTGCCACCATCTCAGTGCTGTAGCAGTGTACATCTAATCTCGGGTGGTGGAGCTCAGGAAAAATGAATTCTCTGCCTTCAGAATTACTAACCCAGATTCAGGGGAAAAGCTTAGCAGTTTCCTAGCAGACAGGGGTGAGGGTGTGGAGACTGTCTTGCAGTCTAAAGATAGTAAAGTACAGAGGATCCCATTCAAAATATCCCCTTGGTATCTACTTGGGACTATGGGAAAAAGGCCCAGGGCTGCCAGGATGAGATGGTGTCCAGTGGTGCCCAGCTCAGTGGGGCTCAGGGTTGGGCAGGGGCAGGGCTGTGGTGGGACCAGACCTGGGGCCTGGTCTAGCAGCAGCCCCAAAAATGCCTCTCCTTGCTTTCCCATCCTCTCAAAGCTACATTTTCAAGACCTCCTGAAGCCTGGAGCCTGGAGCTACAGGAAAATACTGGGGGGACCACCTCCTGTTGCTGAGGGGTTACCCTGCCCTGCAGCCTGAGAGCAGGCCTGTCCTTACAAGAGAGGACTTTCTCCAGGTGTGTCCTCACACACCCCCAAGCTGGCAGCATGATGCTGGGCTGGGGAACCCCCATGGTGCTCCAGAGCTAAGCTGCTACTGGAAAGGAGAGAGGTGGGCTGGAGCACAATCAAACCAGCTCAGAAATGACCGACCTTGGTCATTCCCAACCGTAAAGCTTTCTGCCAAGACAGTTGGCTGAATCTGAAACCTTTAAATTTTCCAAATAATGAGCTCATAGTTGAGCTATTTTATGCATATTGTGGGGCTGCTGGTTTTCACATTGGCTAAGTTTATGGTATCAGTCACATTTTTTTGCATGTATTTTCTTGAATAGCATTTTAGTTTGTTAGCAAGCCTTTTCTAATCATGTAGTTTCCTTGACAAGTTGTTTATGTGTGTTCTGATAGAGACTCCTCATTTTTGTATTCACGGAATTAACAAAGAATTGGAAATATTCATGAGACTGCATTTCTTGACAAGCTTTTATTCTCTTTAGATGAGTGGCTCACTGTCCTGTGTCCAAAAACCATCTCATTTCTCTGACAAAAAGTAAGTCTTCAAAGTCCAAAGTAAAGTATCTGAATCTACACTGGAATCTACAGTACCTGTCTTTTTTTGTAGTCATGTGCAGGAGTTATTTAAGGAATGGGGTTTTTCCCATAGTGAATTATGATACCTATGACATTGCCCTTTCAAGCAGCAGTGCTAAAGGAAAGAGTATTCTATTCAAACCCATTTATTTACCTATAATGGCAGAGTATCTTTTATTAGACTTTAAAAAACAAATAGATTTGAAAGTGATGAATCTTTTGCATCAATGGCTACAGATTTGGAGAAAATATCATATACAATATAGGTCAAATAATTCTTGGTTTTTTCTTTCTCTAAAATGACTGTGTTCACACACAGCTAAAACCTCTGTAAATTATTCCATATTCTCTAGACAATGTAAGCATGATTGTTTCTTCAGACTTCTATATAATTAGTGTAACTTTGATTTCATTAGAATTACAACTGATTTATATAGGTTAATTTACTTTGGAAACAGTCTCATAAGTAATATTTAAGTTTTGTAATTATGGAGTGCATACTGAAATTTTTGTTTTCTTCAGGAAAAGTTCCCTCTTAAAATGACACTTTAAGAAATAGTGGAATTTCAGGACTTTACAAAATTGATTGCCGTGGTGTGTACATTGCAAGGATTTATTATAATTTTATAATACTACCGACTCCAGTATATTCTAATGTGTATTGTCTTTTTCTTTTTACTACAGACATTAAAATATCTTGATTTTGTTTTTTGTTTACTAGCAAGTGCATTGCTATATCATAACAATAATAAAATTTAGGGCAGATTGTGATATTTTACATAGTTATACAAATCTGGGACAATCCTACTGAGATGATAGAATTGCCTGAGATTAACAGAAATTTAAATGTTTACTTGCTCTAGATTTACAACAGTGAAACTGAGATTACTCTTTAATTTTGAAAATAAGGAATTTATTTTAGTCAGACGTGGGATATATTTCAGTGGCTGATCTATTTATGCATACAATTCCTATTGAAAAACAATCCACATGTACCTAGTATGATTTTAAATTCCCTATCTGG
The DNA here is from genome assembly GCA_013401335.1 of Brachypteracias leptosomus. Classification (NCBI taxonomy): domain Eukaryota; kingdom Metazoa; phylum Chordata; class Aves; order Coraciiformes; family Brachypteraciidae; genus Brachypteracias; species Brachypteracias leptosomus. The sequence continues at coordinate 41,612 of VYZX01017252.1, read as the reverse complement.
GCTAAGACTACAATTGATTAAGAATTTTTTAGGAAGTATTTGCATAAACTTTCACTAGCTATACACAAGACTACTCTTTTCATGATCTAAGCTGATGAAAAGGCATAGCACGAAGCTGAAGTAAATATATCTGGCATTTATATGGGTTTATTAGCATATTAAGTCAAATGTAGTGAACACTAATCACATCCACATAACAATCCGTCATGTCAAAGACTGGGCAGAAAGGATAATTCATCTATTTGAAGCATGGCAGATGGAGACTTGATCCAGGAAAGCTTAAATCCTGTCTTTGTATACATAGAGTATTTAAAAAGAACTTCATAGAGCCCCACAGCAACTTTGATTTTCAACATTATATATTTCAGAATGTTAAACTGAGCTTTAGTTACACTGAAGGCATCTATTTAGCTTTCACTTCCATCACTCTATCAATTTCAGTTGATTCAAACCTCACTCATGCTCGAAAATAGTTTGCCCCAAGAGTGTCTTTTGCTTACAGAATTCAAACCATGTTTAGAGTATCTTCTACAACTGAAAGCTGGTCAGACAAATCAATCATTACTGAAAATTTTTTAATATTTTTAATTATAAACTCATTTTATCAGTCTGACTACTTTGCAGAAAAAAGCAAGCCACTCTGAGCTACCTTTTGCAAAAAGTTACGTTTTCCAGGGTCCCTGCTATCATTTTCTTTACTTTCTCCAACAAAATTAATAGGAATTAGAAATACACCACAACTTAGAAGAAAATCACAATAAATAAAAAAAAATCCTTTTTTTTTCTTTTTCTTTTTTTTTCCACTTAGCTGGTTACTACTGGAAGACAGTTGATTTATAAAGATTTTTCCTGAATATTTCTGCACTGAATATTTTCTATATACTGTTCAGCAGCCAACCAAGTCAGACATGTATATGGGTTTGATAGACCTGATTCAAATCTCAACATGATATAAATCTGGAAAAAATTTGATTAAACTTGATTGCATGTCATTTGTGTAGAACTGGCAAAATGGTAATTACTAGAAGTCATAATGTACCAAGTTAATTTTAGGTACTATTACTATTGTTTTTCTAGGTTTTCTCCTCAGAAACTGTATTCAAATCAAATTATCTTGGTTCTCAAGCCCAAATTATTGCAATGCTTCTACCGCAAATTATGCTCAATCTGTAATTGAATGACTAATATGGTTCTTCAGGATTTCTTTATCTTTTTTCCCAAGTGACTGCTTAGCAATAGAATAATAAGTACCAGATGTCTTAGCAGGCCTTGAATGAGATGTGTCAACTAAGCTCAGCTAAAACCAGTGTTTTAGTATCAGTGCATCTCAACATTGTAGTCAGGAATCTTTGTGTTGCACATAGAACTACATTTCCTTTCCTTTTGTATGAAAACATAACATGTCCAAAATGTGAAATTTTCATTTTCTTTTAAAATATGACTTTTTTCCTTTCATGGTTACATAATATCAGAATTACAGAAGTCTGGAATTGATGAAGAAAAAAATAAAAGCTTTTAATTTTGTTCAGCATCTGGAAATTGGGGATAGAACCCAGTGATATGTTGTGGTCTACTGCCCAAAAAGTAGAGGCCAGTGACAAGTGGAGTCCCTCAGGGATCAGTACTGGGACCGGTCTTGTTTAACATCTTTGTCAGCAACATAGACAGTGACATTGAGTGCACCCTCAGCAAGTTTGCCAACAACACCAAGCTGTGTGGTGCAGCTGACACACTAGAGGGAAGGGATGCCATCCAGAGGGACCTTGACAGGCTGGAGAGGTGGGCCCATGCCAACTTCATGAAGTTCATGAAGTTCATGAAGTTCAACAAGACCAAGTGCAAGGTCCTGCTTCTGGGTCAGGGCAATCCCAAGCACTGATATAGGCTGAGCAGTGACTGGCTTGAGAGCAGCCCTGAGGAAAGGACTTGGGGGTACTTGTGGATGAGAAGCTCAACATGAGTTGTCAGTGTACACTTGCAGCCCAGAAAGCCAATCGTATCCTGGGCTGCATCAAGAGAAGTGTAGGTGATTCTCTCCCTCTACTCCACTCTTGTGAGACCCCACCTGGAGCACTGCATCCAGTTCTGGAGCCCCTATTACAAGAAAGATATGGACGTGCTGGAACGTGTCCACAGAAGGGCCATGAGGACGATCAGAAGGCTGGAGCACCTCTCTTATGAAGACAGACTGAGAGAGTTGAGGTTATTCAATCTGCAGAAGAGAAGGCTCCAAGGGGACCTTATTTTGGCCTTCCAATATCTTAAGGGGGCCTACAAGAAAGCTGGGGAGGGACTTTTTAGAATGTCGGGTAGTGGTAGGACTAGGGGGAATGGATCAAAACTAGAGGTGGGTAGATTCAGATTAGATGTTAGGAGGAAGTTCTTGCCCGTGGGGGTGGTGAGACACTGGAACAGGTTGCCCAGAGAGGTGGTGGAAGCCCCATCCCTGGAAATTTTTAAGGCCAGGCTGGATGGGGCTCTGAGTAACCTGATCTAGTGTGAGGTGTCCCTGCCCATGGCAAGGGGGTTGGAACTAGATGATCTTTAAGGTCCCTTCCAACCCTGGTAATTCTATGATTCTTCAACTTTTAAGTCTATCAAACAAATATGCTTAGAATATTTCCTGCTTGGTATGTTCTATATATGGCAAAGGCAGAATTCTGCACTCAAGTTGGACTAACCCCTCCAGCCAGAAAAGCAGGGAATGTGACTGGCTGGGCAGCTACTCTAACTGACAGCTAAAACCTGGAGGTCCTGGTGGATGATTAATTAAGCAGGAATCAGTAGTGCACTCTGACAGCATCCTGGGCTGTATCAACAGGACCATGGCTACCAGACTGAGGGATGTGATTATTTCCCTTGCTCAATTCTTGTGAAAAATTAACAGTTTTACTGTGTCCAGGTTTGTTATCACAAAGTACAAGGCAGACATCAACAAACTGAAGCAAAATCAGGGGAGGTCAACCAACAATAATACAATACCAGTTACCTGTAGTAAGCTGATTGTTGCATTAACATTTTCCCTTCTACCTTCTCACTCAATACACACAACTAACTATCTAGAATGACATTTTCTCTATTCTATTTTGTCATCTTTGTTCATGGTGTGATTTTGATATCGTATATCTTGATCTATTCCTCTTAAATATTTAGAGAATCTTAAATATTCTGTTCTTTTATGGGCAGTGGCTCAGAGGCAGCAAAGAGAGATTATTTGTTTTGCTTTGGTTTCCTTTTTTTTACAAGGGACTGTGATTTAGAACCACAACAATCAAGGGAGTTAAGCTCTTTTTCAGTGACCCTTGAGATGTATGGAACCATGGTGATGAATTGCAAAGAAATCTACAGAGAAAACTCAACGGAGTTGAGAGATCTCTGTAAAGATTCCCTCCAAAAGGAATACCAAAAGCCCTGGAACATTTATGTTACGCTTTTGAAACTTGATTTGCCTGACTTTTCTGCTTTAGATGTGGCTGATTGCTCAAATAGAATATGGAATATTTTACCTTCATACCTTACCTTTTATCTTTAAAGTACTACAGAGCACTTCATAAAGCTGTAAATTAAACACCGATAGTGCACTAAATGTGTAAGTAAATGTATCAGCAGTTGTGCACTCAGCCATGGTTTATGCTCAGCTACGCAGTTTAGAATTTATTTAATAAGAGGAATGCTAGCCAGGATTCCTAAGTCATGCCCTGACCTTTGACAAGTGTACTTCATACTAGCACCAGAAGAGATCAGATTTTAGAGACAGAAGCTATACCAAATCTACCCGTGAAATGTAAAACATGACTCTATAACTCTATATGTCTTGTTGACTGAGGTGCACATCCAACTGTCCATCAGACAGGATGGAAATGTGAAAATACATTTCTAATTGTTGACACAAACAAGAAGAAAAGTAAGAACCTTGCATTTCTATTGTTTTCAGACTATGCTGACGTTGCAAGTGCATTCCCCCATCTATTTAGTGTTTTAACCATTTGAAGAGACTAGGCTTAGAAATTAAAGCTCTGATCCAGACTTGTATGACTTGTATCATTCTACTCTCAAAGTAAAAAGAAAATCTCATTTCTCATTAGCTGAATTGCTCTCTGGAGATGCTTTTGTTTTCCCTCCATAGAGTAGAAAGTGAAACCAGAACAACTAGCTTCTAGCTTAATGCTTTGACTTAATTGGGATAAATCTGGACTAGAGATAATGATTGACTAGAACGCTGCTTTAACCTGACCTACTTCCATTATCTTCTGACCTCAAGAGAAACATTTCCTTTAATAATTCTCATGGATAGCATTGGGCATCCAGTTTTGATATATGACACAATTTAGAGCAGCCTCTGGAATCTCTAAAGATTATTGATGAAATTATTTTTTTTTATTGACCTAGTCACATCCAATCTTGCATCTCATATGGTTGTAATGCTGTAAGAGCCATTACAGTCTAGAGAAGATGTTTGTGGTGAATAGCCTGTGTGGCTTTTTTGATTACTCTTATTATCCCTTTCATTGTGACTGTTGAGATAACCCTGTCGCGTAAGCTTGGGAACCTAGCAGATCTCACCTGTCTCCTGGACCTCCTAAGGCAGTTTCTAGGACCCAGATTCCTCCTCGTTCAGCTTAGTCCCTTGTCTCTCCAATAGCAAGACTGAGCACATATTCCCAACAAGGAATTTAAGCTATATACAATATACAAACACATATATACATGAATGGTCACACAAATAAGACTCCCAGGAGCAGTGACAGCACCACTTGTCTCCTCATGCTCCCTTCTCTGACTGGTCAGAATGGATTTCTAATAGTAAAAGTAAATATGTGTATATGTATATATGTAGAGGGTGGTTCTCTCCAGTAGCGGGGCTCAGACACTGTCTGCCCTATCACTGACCCTTGTTGCTGGCACCTGGACATACCAACAGTGCAGCCACAGCCTCACAGCAGTTGCTGGAACAGGCAGCTCCTTCCAACCCCTTTCCTCATCCTGTCCCATTCCTTCCCCCCAACACCAGGACTCTCCTAGTCCCGATATCTGACTGCCTGTGCTCTTGTCTGTAGAGATACACAGGTGTTTTCAAAACTTAGATCTGTCGCTTAGAGACCTATATATCCTTTGGCTCCTAGATCACTACACCTGCTTGCCAGCTCATCTGGCTTGATCTTTGTTAGTCATCACACACTCATTTGCACACCCATGCTCACTCCAGTTACTGGAACCACCGACCTCCATACACAGAAGCACATGAAACAGAGATCCCCCTACTAGAAAATAGCTGAAAGTGGAGTTTAATAAGGAAATAAGACGGACTGCAGCTATCAGGTGCTGGGCATGGCCAGACAAGCATACCAACCAGCAAACTGTTTACACATCACCATCCTTTTTATCCCTTTTCCCCTCTGCTTTCCCACACTTATACCTCCTTAAATGACCTAAGTCCATCCCTTTCCCCACTTTGGTTCCTCCCTGAAACATTCCACAAATTATGTGCAATCACAAAATGCTCTTCCCCTGCATCCCATGGGAGTGATGTGTTTCTGCAGAGACAGTCCTGGGAGGGATCCAGACAAGGTGTTTGTTCCTCCAAAATCTGCAATTTGGGTTCCTACTTACCATTGTGTATCTGTGCTTTTCTGGGGTTGTGCCAATAGGCCTTTGATGAGCTGGTGTCACTCCTGTGATGGGTCTGAAAACAGCTGTGGCAGGTTATTAATCAAGTAACTCCTACTGCCATTGTTCCTCTGTACTTGTTTTATGTGCAGATGCACTCCCTATCACTGAACCTAAACTAACCTTGCTATACGGTACCTGTCAGATATGAACAGCAAATACCATATTCCATTGGCAAATATAGGCTACCAAGCAGTTAGACATCTAATTGTATTGTTTTTGGTAATTTGGAAAATTAAAAATGTTGGTAAATTGATGAAATATTTTGTGGGAAATAGAAAATTTTATGATGAAAGAAGTAAGATTTCACCTATTTCCCATGAGAGTGTTCATGATTTTCATGAAAGTGGCCAAAACTTTAACAAGGTTCTAAAAGAAACTGGAAATTTATATGGGTATTCAGGCTACCGTTTCACTACAAGATTTAAGATGGAAGATTAATCCATGTTTCCCATGGGGGCCATATACAAACTTCTGCAGCACTTGAGCTAATCTCAGCATCACACACAGGGTACAGGGTTCAGTGGACCCTGACTTTGATGCAGTACAGCAATTACATGTTCCTAACTCTTCCCTAAGGTCAAGGTGGCTCACTGTGACCCTTATAGTGAGTCAGACTCACCGGTAGATTATATCCCAATCTGAAAGCATCTTATATAATTAATGAGATTACTACAGGGTAGCAAGCATCTTTTTTTTGAATGTTCAGCTCGCAGAACTATAACAGAATGGCTCAAGGGACCTGCTCTAAGGAGAAGTAATTCCAGTCATTAAGCTAGTCAGAAGCTGTTCCACAACCAGAGAGTGACTTGGAGAAGAAGAAATAGAAAATTTACTCTTTAGCTGTAATAAATTGCTATTTCCAGACCTGACAATTGCATTAAAAAAAAAAAATTACTAAATGATCAAACATTTTTCTTCCATTAAAATCACAGTGAGTCCTGCATCTAGAGCTGCACATTTGAAAGTTGACAGTACTGTCCTTAAAAGGAAGAATTTAGAACAGGTGCAGCATTATGGTCTTTAGAATGTTATTATGGAAACATGAATAATGTCATTCAGAAGGTTAGCCATCTGCTTACTGAATATCTGTCATTGATACAACAGTAGCAATGTAAAAGTGATGCACAGGGGTGTTTCTGCAATGGATTTAACAGAAAGCTTGTGCTCTTTGTGGAGGAAAATATGTTCCTATTTCAGTTTGTTCTTAATTAACATGTGTAGAGTATGAGTTTTGTAAATACAAAGATGACTTTAGTGTGATGCATTTTACTTGTGTAATTTACATCCTAATTTACTGAGTTGTAGCACAACCTTTTGTGCAAGATTAAAAATAAGTGTTTTTGTGATTTAGGATACTTTTATTGAAATTTTATATTTACAAAATACAAACTCTTACAAAGAGTAGTATAAATCTCAAATGCTAACTACAGATAGCATACCTCTAGAGTATCAGCTGTGACATGAGTACTAAATTACCATTTGAGACTCAGGGCAAGTGTCACCTGACAAAGAAGGGAAACGTGAGAGGGCAAGCTAACTTCAAAAAGTGGCAGAGTCTATCAGCTTGAATCAGCATTTACAAGAGCACTGTTATGCCAGATTTATTAACAAGCTCTTTGAAAATGACAGAAATACCACCTCTTAATGTTGTGAATAACAAGTAAATCTGTCTTTACAGGGACAAAACGTTTCCATTATGGTGCAGAGAATAAAACCTTCCCAGAAACTGACAGGAAACAAGGAAAACTAAATAACTGCTTAGAGATGTGCTGCAGAAAAATAAATTTTAACAAGGTCAGGACATAATTCATATCATGCTGTAAACACCACAGCAACAAACTGCAGACACACTGCCGGCTGCCAGGGATACACCAATCATGGCTGTTCTAAACATGTATTTACAACACAGAAACTTCTAGAATTATTTACTGAGTGATAATGAGGGTCCATTTATATCAAAGGGATTCAAAACTTATACCAAACATGATGTTGTTAACCACTGGAGTGATGGTAGAGGAAACAATCCAACTATGAGTAGAAAAGGTAGAAATCAGACCACACAAAGCAATTTGGCTTGCTCAGCTGGAGTAGAAACACTTTACAGGAAAAAATGGTGAAATTCTTTTTAGGTGGCTGATGAGGTGCTCTGCACACAGTCTTATCACAGAGATCAGTTTCCCAAAAGAAAGGCTTATCTGTTGTCATGTTGTACAGACCGGGCAATCAGGAGACAGAGTTCATCACTTGCACAACCAGGGTCTCAATTACTATAAGAAAGACTAAAGGTACCTTCTGCAGGGAGCTCCTGCTGTGAGTCATGGTGGCAAAAGTACAGACCCGGGTGCCCAGAAGCATGATTCCTTGCTCTGCTGTAGCCTCCCTGGGTGTATGGGAAAAGGTCACTCACTATACGGGCATGTGCTTATTCATTGCCATGAGGAAAGCAATCAAAATAAGATCTGACCAGGATACTACACAAATATTCTGGGGCTTCAGACATAATGACAGAGGAAAAAAAATCCAGCTACAGGCCCAAAGTGGATTATCTTAACCATATGAAGCAAAGGCGGGTTAGTGCATGGACTGTGTAGTTAACCAAAGCATCATATTGTCTGTGCATGAGGGAGTTCAATTAAGATTGATAAGAATACAACAGTTTGACTTTTCTTTGTTATGTAGTGTTTGACTGTTCAGCTTTAATACTCCTTTAATGCACAATTTCTTTTGGTTGCATTTCTTTATTTCTATCACAGATAGAAATGCCACCAGTCTCTAACTCACCTCAGTACTGAAGAAAAAGGAGGTTGGTCATTATGAAAATTAGACATTGCACTAGTAAATGATTAGTCAACAGATAGGAAACCTGCTACTTAGAAGTCTGAAACAGTTAGGAAAGGAAAGGAATCCACTGTGATATGCCTTTGAATTTCCCCTCACTCAGATGAGAAAAGACTCCAACCAAGAGTGCCTTATAAATTTCACTATACAAATCAGCATTCCTCTTTACAAAATATTGGATTAAAATTAAGGATTAGGAGCACATTATGTAATTAGACATTAGAAAATTGCAGATACATTACTAAGATTCACAAATCCTATCCTTGCCAGTATTTTCTTCCTGTAGTTTCGTGATAGTAAGGCAATTTTTTGAAGTTTGGAGTTAAAAAGTGAGAATAATGTATGTGTGAGGCTTTTAAATCACAAAGAAGTAAACATCTACAGTAGAACTATCACACAGAAGGAAAGCCAACCCCATCCACAACTGGGGGATTATTTGTGCCAACTCAGGCATCAGTACAAGTCCCATGTGCAAGTAGTGACTGATGCCTGCTTCTACCTGGGCTTCACTACAAGTCAGGACTCACACCACCTATAGAAAAACTAATTAACATGGGTCCTACTTACTGAGATATGTGACACGGAATGAGAGGCCAAGTAAGTGCAATATTTTTTGTGAATAATGTCCATGAATTCCCTTTTTTTCTTTGCTTTAAAAAAAAAATCCTTTGATTCTGACATGCAAATAATATTCTTTTTGCATGCCCATTGATACTACTCTCCTAAATTCTGTGTTCTGGGCCATTCTGTCAGTTTAAAGTTTAGTTCATTTCTCAGTTCATTTGCACGATACAAATTGATCATGATGACATTGCACAGTAATTATTCACAGAATTACTAAAACATGCATAGACATGTTTTATATATAGGAGCTGCCTATAGAAATGAAATGGTTAAGACAGAGCAACAAATACAGTGTTTAGATAAAATCCTAAATAAATCAAACCTAGAGTAGATGGGTTAATGAGATTAAACCTAAGATGGAATTCAACAGACTAAATATCCACCTTGAGCTACCTGTATGGACTCCCTCTGCAGTCACTCTTCAGTGTAGGTCACTCTAAGACAATTATTTAGAAGAGGTCAATGTGAAGAGTATTTTAAAGGTGCATTTCTACTAAATACACGAATAGTATTTCTTATATCCTTATTATCAATATAATTATTTTTGTTATTATTATTATTAACTTGAAGTATATCAACTGCCTAGTTTCTTGAAAGGAAGGAAGTAGTCAACCTGGAAAAAATATTTAAACTGAAAGGTAACTGTGGCCTCTGACTGTCTTTGGTCAGGGAAGTCATTTGTATGCAAACGCAATAGTAATGATCCGATAAGGAGCATTCTGACTTCTTGTGTAGAATAGAGATAAGAAATTGAAGTTTATAAACAAAAGGATAGAATACAGGAGAAACTTTCAAAGGGAAGGAAGACAAGTTTGAAAATCTCAGGAGAAAGTTTTAAAATTTGTTGTAAAGGGAGCCAAAAAAGGATAGGGGGAATAGGAAGTCTTAAATCATACTCTTACGTTTTCTTTGAAGATGATAATTTAGTGAATTTTGCCAGTCTTTGCTGTTCTGCCTTGCAACCGTCTTCATGCAAAGGACTATTAGTAGACATAAGCATCACCATTATGTCCTAAATCTTAAATTATGCCAAATGGGCATTGTCCCTCATACTTTATCAACATAAATCTCTATCAGGCTTTGACCAGTACAATAGAAATAAAATCTTGTGTCCCTGCAAGATCAAATGCCTGCTGTTAGGACAGTGTAGTGAAACTGAGCAGTCTTTTTAGTACTTATTTGTATCACAGGTATAGAATTATAATAGATAAAATTATAAACTTTGTGAACATTTCATCACCTTGCTCCAGGGTCAGTCTGACAACAGTAAAAAAAAATTTTGTGTTATAGGTTATATATATATATGCATGAAGCACTCAAAGATACAGAGTATTTGTCTGATGGATTGTATTTCATAATTTCATAGTATGCATTTTTTTCAAGTCCAATACAACTGCCTGCATGTGAGATGAACTATCCTTATTTAAAATAAAATATGTATCTTTACTTTTCAGATCTTTTTTTTTTCCTTCTACAGAAATTTTTAGTGGAGATTGTATTTGGTTTATGTGGCAAAGTTTTGTCAGCCAGAGGGCTGCTGGAGTGTCTTTTGTGAGAAGGCACCAGAAGCTGTCCTCCTACCCAAAAGAGCCCATTCTAGCCAGCTCCAAGGCAGACTTGCCACTGGTCAAGCTGAGTCAGTGACATTCATATGGCCTCTGTGATAACATATTTAAGAAAGGGTAAGGAATGTCACATTAACAGCAGCTGAGAGGAGTGAGAAAATGTGAAACAACCAACCCTACAGACACCAAGGTGGTAGAAGAAGGAGACGGAGGGGGTACTCCAGGCACTGGAGCAGAGACCGAAGCAGCCCATGGGTAAGAATATGGTGACATAGATTGTCCCCCTGCAACCAATGAAAGTCCACGGTATAGCAAATATCCACACTGCATCTTGTGGAGGACCTCACGCCTAGCACGTGCATATGCTCTGAAGGCACCTGCATTCAATGGAGAGCTCATGGTGGAGCAGGCTCCTGGCAGGAACTGTGGCCTGTGAAGAGGAGCCCATGAATAAGCACTGTTTCTGGCAGGAACTGTAGCGTGGTGGAAGCTCATGTTGTAGCAATCTGCTCCTGAAGGACTCTACTCTATGGAAACTGATCCACACTGGAGCAGTTCTTGAAGAACTACAGCCTCTGGGAAGGGCTCATGTTCATGAAGGACTGTCTCCTGTGGGAGAGACCCCATGTTGGAGAAGAAGAAAAGCATGAGGAGGAGAAACAGAGATTAAGCGTTGTAGACTGACCGCAACACCCAATTTCCCCATCTCCCTACACCATTCAGAAGTTAGGAGTGAAGTTGAGCCTGGGAAGAAGGGAGGGGTGGGAGCAGATGCTTTTAGTTTTGTTCTTATTTCTCAGTATCAAACTCTGTTACAATTAATTGGCAATACATTAAATTCATTTTCCCAAGTCAATTCTGTTCTGCCTATGATAGCAATTTCTAAGCAATCTCCTGTCCTTATTTCAAGCCAAGAGTTTTTCATTGCATTTTGTACCCCTGTCAAGTTGAGAAGGGGGAGTGTTAGAACACCTTGGTGAACACCTGGTGACCAGCCAAGCTCAACCCACCACAGAGTCTTTAAAGTATTATTCTACACAGTAATACTGAAGTATTTATTTCTATCTTGGATGATCCAGAATAGTTGACTATCACTTTGTGAATTTCTGTCAGAAACAGGATTTAAATTCCAGAACAGTAGGGAGTCTCTTTTTTGTTTCCTGGGACAGGAACTCAAACACAGTGAATTAGATTATTCTTAAATAAAAAATGAGAGAAATCAGAACCCAATTTTCTCCACTCCATAAAAAGTAGCACTATCTACAGTTTCTTGCAAATGAAACATTTAGCCTGTTTGTTTATGAGAATTTCAATGAGGCTTATTTTTATTTCTCTTAAAAGATGCTGAAAGGCAAAGGCTCAGTTCTACTTTTCTAAAATACTTTAAATTATGGGCTAGGTCCATCTAATTGTTGATTATGCTTGAAGATATTATTCTAAGATATGCTTTCACCATTCACAAGACCATTTTAAGAGGCTTTTCATTTTCTAGTTTTCCCTTTCCTGCTAAAATAGATGTCCTCTTCAGCTGAATCAGTGCAGCTTTCTCTGTGGCACCTTCAGCACAGGAAGTTATTCATTTTGCAGAGTATTATTTATTGTGTGAGAAACCCACTGGGAAAATGCAAGAACTAGAAAAAAGGTGGTCAGAAATCTTTTTGAATGAGATTTGCCACTGGAGAAAATGTGACATGAAATTTCATCCTGGAACCTCCTGCTCACCCCGAGTTACCATCCACTATGAAGGCAATTGGTGCTCAGCTTTATTGATAAATAGAGCATGGTGTCAAAGCAAAGGGACAGGAATCTTCTGTGCAGTTTTTTATTAAGTGACCCCGAAGGATACATATTCCAAATCTACTGTCAAATGCAGCTGCATATTTACTTATACTTAAATGTGATTGACTGTTTATGAATGCCTTCTACATAGGGAATGAGATAGTTAAAGGGTAGCATAGAAAAAGAACAGCATATATGTTAGAAAAGAAAAACATACATTATTGCATACCCATGCTTGTTTTAAAATTAGTCCACTTTATCTGCTTCATTACACATATTTTGCTTATCAGATAATTGTTCAGCTGTCTGAATGCAGTCACTTTTGTTATTAACACAATTTAGATTAGAATTAACCTTGTTCTAGCCCATAGTCTTTTATAAAGAATGATCTTCATGTCTGTAGACTAATTGCACAGAGAAAGTTCACTGCAAAGACATAATTAATAGTCCATAATGTTTGGGAAGGTGACATTTCCTACTTTCTTTGAACTCTCAGTTTGGTATTTGAAAGCCAGTATAAGGTACTGAATCTAGGATATTTAATCTGGAGTGGTGTCTAGTTGGTAGTTAACTGAAACTGCTTCTTTTCTCCTAGCAGCAATAAACCAGAAAGGACTAATTGCCCCTTTTTATAGGTGCAATTTGAACTTAAAACTCTAGAGAGAGCATGAGTAGTAAACCACTGTTATAGTTGGTTTCACCATCTGTACCTTAAAACTGGGACTATGGAACTAACAACAGAATACATACAGCATTTAGTACCAAAATCCCCTAAACATTTTTTGTTGTTGTAGGGAAAGTTTTCAGAAAGCAGTGATAATTCACTACTATTTTTTAATTCCTTTTAAACTCACTTTCTTGAAATAAATACATATTCCATTTAATCCATCATTAGTATTTCATTGAAACTCATTCATCTAAAGATGATGATGTATTGATATTTTTGTAAGTTTAATGAACTCCTCTGCACTAATATATTTTTTGCTTTAGCCTATCTGAAGGAATAAGCCTTAGGAGATTCCTCCAGCAAGAATGGCAACCATCACTTTTCTAAATCTATCAGAACTTACTATTATATTTTTGTTTTCTTTTTTTTCTTTCCTAAGAATGGGCAAGCTTTATTAACTTCAGTATAATTCCTTAGCCTTAATATCTTATTATTATTTTACTGCTAAGCTGTGAAGTTCTGTGTGTTTCTTTATATTTGTAGTTGTTTACATGAAGGAGGAACTACTAAATTTGTTTATGGTTCCTTAAACATGCTTTTTTGTTAGGCTGGAGTTGTCAGAAAAAGAGCAAGTTTTGTGAATGCCAGCTGAAGAGTTTCCCACTTTTACCATACTACCACTCCTTCACTGCCTCTGCTGTAAATTTTGGAGTCTTGAATGGAGTGAACTCTGCATTCATTATTTTCAAAATTTCTAGCTCTCATTGGCAGATTTTGTTGTACTTTTGGACTGTTAATGTTATCAACCCACCTCATAAGCATTTACTGAAGCAGTGAGTGCTTCTATAGCACATAGTATGATTGTGGCCCCCTGATTACATAAAAATCCACTCAAATTGTCTTAGTGTCTAGAAGAACTTCCTGTCCTGAATCCGGACTGCTTAAAAAGCAAAAAATCTTAATTTTCAACAGTTTTTTTCCTCTTTTTATACTATTTTATTTCCCAAGTAGTTTATTTCCTTCCACACTTCCCTGAAATAAACAGACAATCCAGAACTATATCAAAAGAGAAAAGTCAGAGTTTTACATCGTTTCTCTTGACACAAACTGTTGGGCATTTAGGGATGAGACTTGTTTTGCCTTTAGGTGGTGGGGGGTTTTAGCAAAAAAACTCTGAAATTTCAGGAAAAAAAATATCAGCTATAACTGTAATGTTTTAGAGGATCAAAAAATCCCACAATTTCCAAGGAGTTCTGCTTTGCTTTTTCTGAAAATATGTGGGTGTCACTATTTTATTCTATCCATTAATTTCATATAAAGTCCAAGAAATGCTCCTGACTGTGTGTTTTTCTCAAGTATGTCTGGAAATGAAATTAAGTTTCCAAGAGGTTTTAGCTTCAGTCAATAGTAGCCTGAAAATTGAAAGATAGGCTCTTGATTTTTGAGATACAAGCAAAAGGGTCAAAGCAATTTTGCCAGAAAGGCAAAAAATAATGTAAATTTATTGCTAGTGTAGGTTAAACTTTGGAATGGGCAAAAACACAACTTGATTTAAGTTGTTTCTGCAAAGCAGAACTTGTTTGATTTTGAGGAAGAGATGACTTATTAGTATTTCATGAAGTCATATATTTGCACATGTAGCTGTTGCTGTCCATAAAATTGTCTCAGTCATGGATATCTTTAATTCACATTGAAATTCTTTATGTACAGTGTTTTATACATATATAAGTAAAATCCAGAAAGAGGTAGACTTATATGGTTTAAAAACAATACTTGACAAATGTCAGTTTTATAAGGATTCCTCTACTATATATACACAAGGATTCATTTTTCCTTTTGTGAAAAGAAGCCTCACTGTCCTGCCTCCAATTATCTCCCAAACCTGAGTGCACATATAGAGCACTTTTGCACGTTTAAATCACTAGACCAGTCAGCTTAAATACATGGTGTCTTACCACTCCATATAGTAACCGTAATGTACAAACACATATGAAGGATCTCTGAAACTAAAATAAAAAAATCTTTGATAAATTTGCAAAGTGCTTGAAAAACTTTCTTTAAATAATATGTTGTTAGAATAATACCTTTTAATTTCTTTATTTCTCTGACTTTAATTGCCTAGTTAAACATAAAATGCACAAAGTAGAAAATATATCACTTGTTTACAAAAAATTTTTACAGATCCATCAATCCATCGTTTGTGACTTTGCTGTAATCAATAAGTTTTAACAGTGTCTGACTGCAGATGACTGCAATTCCTGAATTTGTTAGAGGACAAATTGTCTAAGAATAGGGTAGGTTTGTGAACATTAAAGCAAAATGATAACAGGAAATCTTGAGAAAATTTTATTAATTAATTGAGATTTGAGTGTGCAGAGATCTTTTTATTTAACAAGAGAAGCAGCGTTATTTTAAAATTTATTTGAAAGAAATAAAAATGTGAAATCTAGAATCAGTCCCATTTTTTAGTTGAAGAGTCTATGAAAATTTGTCAGAAATCTTTTTTCTAGTGTATTTTTTAAAAACAAAGCAGAAGTTCCTGAGCTAGAAGGCAAAATCTTATTAAAACTAGAAAGAAAATAAACAATCAAGAAAATGAAACTCCCTAAATCAGTATTTTTAATCAGATTTTGGCAGAGCTGTGGGCAATAAATGACAGACAGCAGAAAACATTGCACTGGACCCAAAATATTTGGGATGATAAATTTTTCCAG
>VYZX01017252.1:0-14725 GCA_013401335.1 Brachypteracias leptosomus | reverse complement strand
TGGCAGGGGGGTTGGACTAGATGATCCCCAAAGGTCTCTTCCAATCCCTACCATTCTGCAATTCTGTGACTTTTCAACCTGAAAAGTGCTTGCAAAAAGTAGCCATCTGGCTTTGGCATAACAGATTGAGACATTCCCTGCTTGACAAAAAGATGACTGCCAGGTCTGACTCAGCTGTGCAATGTAATTAAAGGTCTCAGGAGTGACCAAAAACTATATTATAAAATTTCAAAGCTGAGGAATGACTCCTGTTTAATTACATTAGCCATTTACTAAAACTCCTACCATAGGATTGTTTTGTTATGTTAGTGCATAATAAGCTCAAATAAAATAAAGACACTACCACTGACTGAACTTCTAAGTATGACCAAAAATTGCCACATAGTGGATATTTCTGAATTTTTTCTTGGGTCTTTGTCATATGGAAATCATGGATTTAATGGGAAGGTTAATAAGGCAAAATGGGTCTTTGACTTTATTTCTTTGGTTAGAAGATTAGTAATGATTTTGCTTTCCACAAATGTTACAACCAGCCAGCACAACAAAAGGCAACTTTTGAATCACTCTACTTGTAATTCTTCAGTTTGAAGGATAAGATAATGAAAATATTTCCAAGTATTAAGAAGAATTTACTTTTACTAATCTAACCTAAATTAAACTGCAGAAAGATTGCAGATGAATTTCCCCCTGCCGTGCTCTTCCTTATATTCAACTGAGAATAATTATCAAATGCTCTGATAACATAGGCAGTGATATTACTCTTGCTTTTGCTTCCTCTTTTTCCAGTGGAATGGAAAGGCATCCTGTACTTTAAATATCTGTCTGCAAATACAAAAATGATTGAGACTCAAAAGCTTTTATTATTTCATTTTCAGCTAAATTCCAACCTTTCAAGTCAACAAAGGTAATTAACTTAATACTGACTGCTTTGTGTATTCTTATTGTGATCCTGATAGACCTAATTTACCACTGACAGCACTAAAAGGATTCCCCATTTAGCTTGTTCTCCCATTCTCCTGATAAGTCATTAGTGAGCCCTGGCTTTGCTTAATGCCTGCAACACAAAGAGTAAATTGGTTTGCATAAATCATTCACTACCTTCAAGGGACAAAATATTTTGGCACACTCTGAGTTTATATTTCCTTGATTTTCTATTCAATGAATTTAGAGGCCAATTTTACATACTCCCCACAGGCAGACTCTGTGTCTAGTTTGGTATAGCAAACACTGAATTTATGTTAAAATAAGGCCATATCACTAAGGAAAGTGTTTAAATATAGTCTGTCATGAAGTAGAATTGTACCCATGGGATTCAGCAATGACTGGAGCAGCTTGTTCACAAGTGCACTGAATGTAACAAACAATAATGATTATAACATTTCTAAATGGGACATCTTGCATTTTATCCTGGATATTATCAGCTACTCAGAAAATCTCTGCATTTTCTATTTCAACATACAGCTGTTTCCAAAGTAAATCTTGAATAATACAGGTTTACACCCCAAGGGAATCAAGGGTGATTCACAGAAGAGGGTGACACTGCCAGCCCAGCTGAAGTGCCTCTACACCAATGCACACAGCTTGGGCAATAAACAGGATGAATTAAGGGCCACTGTGCTGCTGGAAAGCCATGANGCTTCAGGGATCTGCTGGCCAAAGTACTGTGAGACAAAGTCCTAGAGGGAAGGGGGGCCCAGGACAGCTGGTCAGTATTCAGAGATCACCTTCTCTGTGTCCAGGAGCAAAGTACACTGACAAAGAAGGCAGGAAAGAATGCTAGGAGACCTGCCTGGATGAGCGAGGAGCTCCTGGACGCACTGTCACAGAAAAAGAAACTCTACAAGGAGTGGAAGAAAGGACAGTTGGAATGGGGGGCATATAAGGAAGCTACCCAAGTAGCAAGAGACCTGGTTAGAAAAGCTAAAGCTCAGTTAGAATTAAATCTAGCCAGGAAGACCAAGAGGAATAGTAAAAATTTCTACAGTTATATTAATGGTAAGAAGAAGACTAGTGAAGGTGTAGGCCGCCTCAGAAAGGAAACAGCCAATTGAGATTAATTATCAAATGCCCTGATACAGGCTGATGCTACCTTTTATGCCAGACAATGCATATAAAGCCCAATTAAAATGATGGTGAATTCTTGAAAAATGTAATTAAACAAAATAAAAAGACATTTCAAAATGTCTTACCATCATTGAGCAGAACAGTTAGCTCAAGTTGAATCTGAAAACATATTTAGATGCATGTTACAATATTCACATTAACTACTTTTTTATGGTAACATGAAAGGCCTTTCAAATTTACTTTTATTGTAAAATTTGGCTAAGCCAAGTTGAGACAAAAACAAGTTTCTCTCTTTCTTCTCTGATTTTCCTTATGTTTTTATTCTATTATTCCCCTTGCAAAAATGTGGTATCTGACTGATGTCATTTAGCCTTGATGATCTTTAAGGTCCCTTCCAACCCTGACAATTCTATGATTCTATGATTCCTTTCTTCCTTGTACTGCTTCTCTTGTTTTTGGCTTTGTTAGTCATTCTTCTGGTGTATTTGGGAGTAAGTTGTGCCTATTTATAGTCCCTTATGCTTAAAACTTGTCCTCTCTATGACAAACTTTTTTTAAACTTTTTTTTATTCTGACATGTAACTCTCCTTGTCTTTTTTGTGTCTTTAGTAGTCACATTGCTTACATCACATATCTAGGTAAAATGCTTACACAAAACTTACTTAACAGCATTATATGCTGTTACCTCTTACATTGTTTCAGTATGCTTATATTTTAATTCAGTGCAAGGTAATATTAATAGCAATCATATTTATAATTTATACCTGTCATGGCCTTCCAATTTGTCTATAACCTCCAAATGACTTTCTGGAAGAAAAATGCATACAGGAAAACTGTGTGGTGATTAGGGACTTCCAGATCTATGGCAATTGCTTCACAGCTCATCTTGACATCCCTGTGAGATTTTTGGTTGTCTCCATAATGTGCATGCAGACCCACTATACTGCACATGTTGAACATCTAGAAACAATGGGGTTTTTTAATAGATGAACTCCACAGAATGTGCATGCATCTTTCTGTCTTCAACCCAAGAAAAATTATTGCAGCATCTGTCAGTTGAGTAGATTTTTTCCTGTTCTGTTGAGGTAGAATTTTGAGTCTGAGTTACAGTGTTCACATGACTTAACTCATCTCTGTATGCATGGGTGAGGATCATACAATATATTGATACTGTGAGATAGGATGTCGCCAAACGTAGTCTGGGTTACTGAAGATTCTCATTTATTTATGTGCAATCATTGTATTTAAATGGTGTCAAGACTTCATAAAAACTTAAGAACTGAGGAAACAAACTTGAAAGAAGAGCACCTAGAGTGATATGATATAAAAGCTTAAGTATAAATACCTCCTATGACCAAATATACTGAGGTTCATATGGCACTACAGTGACAGCACTACCATTATAAATGGAAGTAGTAAAACAGTCATAGGGTCTCTTGGGGAAAAGAAATAAAAATGGAATATTCTTTCAGCAGGAAAACCCTTATTCAGGAACAGAGTCTAGAGAAATGCTACAGACAAGTAAATTATATGTCCTCCTAAGAAATCTATCTGTTTGTCCACTAGGGCTAGTGAATTTCTTCACTTTCTGCTTTGCACTCTGAATCAAATATTGCAGATCTGGGAAACAGTGCAGACTTTGTCTTGCTGCTACAAATGTTAGTTGTGTTATTGGATATTTTATCTCAAGACTGAAGGGAGTGGAAGCACATTAGCAGCTAGTGCTCTAAAAGGCAAGTGGAGCTATTTCTATGAAAATATATAAAAGAAAAAAATCTGAGCAATTCCAAGGACAATAAAAATAATGAATGAGCTGTGCTGCCCCATTAGATGCCTTTTTTTGTTAGCTAGATAACAAGTTTATGCTTTACTGTTTCTGTTTGGTTTTGCTTCCTCCCAGCCCACCAAGAAATCTGCTGACAAAAGGGAAGATAATTTTCTTTCTTCCTTAGGCGTATGGCTTAAGCCTTAAAGGGAGCATAAAGAAACTTCCAAATAATTTCTTTACAATACCTTGTACCATGGTAAAGACAGTAACACATTAATTCCCTGATGACAAATGTGAGCTTCTGCCAGTCTCCCACCCCCAAAATTAACAACTTGTTAAAAAGAGAGTTCAAGAGATTTATGTCTCAAATGCCTCTCATTTCATTCTTGTGGGCATATGTCTGCATAAGGAAAGCTACATTGATTACTACAGTGATCTACCACTCATTTTGAATAGACAGTAAGCTTGACTGTTACGCAGATTAAATTCTTTCAACCATCAAAATGAAACTTTTTAAATTGAGACTCAATTTTGTAGAAGATTGCAAGCAGCTTGAATATCTGCCTGAAATGCAGAATATAAAGGAAAGCCCCCACATAGTAAGGAAAATTAGGGAAATAAAGGGGAGAACTGGTTTATCCCTAATACCCAAGAATGAAAAATACTTTTTTTTTTCCTGAGCCACAGAGCATACGTGTGAAATGTCCAGAATTGAGTATATTCATAGACATTGCATGAAAGAATAACTCAGTGAGGGCTCTCAGTGCACACTGCATATTGTGTGTAAAGGATGTGATCCTACAACTGAGTGGTTGAAAGGTCTTTGGGATTTAGAACATGATGATCTACTACATCAACTACTCACAGGCTGAAACTGTAAGCAGACCTTGATGTCTACTATAGTTGATTACATAAGAAATGTTCGGGTTTTGTAAGATTTCTGATCATGCATTTTCATAGGCAATTTCTTACAGAATAAATTATCCCTATTTCAGAAAAAAATTTTAGTTGTTACATTTTTGTTGACAGTTATCATACCTCCTCCAGCTGATGTTACAAACTGCAAGAATGTTACCCTATGAGGGTGTAGGAGAGGGCTAGAAAGGAGATTGAAGTTGACAGAAAGACCCAAAAGATAATAGAGAGGCTCCTAGCTGTTGGAGGAATTGTTAAAATATGGGAAAGATCTTTCCTGTCCTCCAAGTTTTATGACATATTTTGAAGGTGCAGAAGAGACTGAGAGAGCAGGTTTAAACTTCCCCTCAGCTTTTGTTCACACACATGTACTGTACAACATGCAGATCATCACAGGGATTTTTTAAATGTATGATTCAAAGTTCTTACAGGTAAATAGGTCTAAGGACATGGTGTTTTTTTTCCTTAGAGGCTGTAAAGACTCTGGAGGAAAGAGTTTCTATTGAGAAGGTTTGATCAACTTTTATATTATCTTCTATTCTTTTAATCAGAAACAAGACTATGCTCAAGTAAAAATTTTAAAATATCAAAGAGAAACAAAGTGACAATTACTTCTCTCAAATGTAATAAAAACTATGCTCTTCTCCTGTCACTGTTGCCAGATTCAGATGCCAAACAAAAGGTAATGTACTTTTTTTCAGACTTTTCCCTTAATCAACATAATGCTTGAAATAAAAGCTATATCTGATCATTAGCCTTAAATCTTAATCTCCTTTACTTGTCAGGTCCCTGTCATTACTTTAGAATGTTTAAATATAGATTAATAGAAAGAAGACATGTCTATCCACTGCAATCATATTAGAAGAGCAAATATCCTAACAGCTCAAACAGCAGTGAAACTCAAGACAAGGTGTAAATTCAGAAGAATGCAGTTTTCAATTTAGGTGAAAACAGGGTGGATTATGAGATGCTTGTGACTACCACCTCACTGTTTATTCTGCTGAAGATTTGTAGCAGTAATTAAAAGATGACTTCCAAATAGTGCTGATTACTCATGGAAGTAAATAGAGCCTATCTTTATAGACACACAGATGAAATGAAGGTATTTGTGGAGTGAGTATTTCTTAATGTAGCTTGTAATGCTGTAAGAGTATCTGTCTTAATTTAAAATATTTTTTTATTTGCAAGTCCTGTGGTTTACTTTTTCTTTTTGAAATGAAAATACATCAGACGTTCAGGTGTTTTAAAACCCCGCAAAACTTCTACTGCTCTTTTGAATGGTGCAGTGTCTTTATGGGGTACTTTGAGCACACTTCAATCCAGAGACAGGTTTAGGCTGAAATTATCAAGTTATTTGCAAATTATGGGCTAGGCTCTTCAAAATTATGCCTAACTCTGGTTTCCATGAGTTTTAGTGTGTTATTCAGTTAGGATAATTCTCTTATAAGTGAGGAATAGCAATTTTTCCCTCTGTTCAGTTGTTTTCTACCCTCTAGTTCTCTTCCTCATATCACTTTAGTAATCACTTTAGCAACAGACATAGTCCTTGGATAGTTGCACGCTCAGTACAATGTTATAAAATAGGAATTTTAATTTGACTGGATTCTCAACACTTAACATAATTTTTCATTAAATTGCTGTTTCCTTCTCAACTGGGTAAAGCTGGGTGACATCAGAAAAAAAAAGACAAATTTCCATTTTCTCTTAAAAAGAAAACAAACAACCAAACAAAATAAATAATAAAACAAAAATAATAATAAAACTCAAAAACACTGGGAGAAGTGATAGATTATGTTCAGACCTAAATCTTATGCCTACTTTGTGTCAATATTAGTGTCTCCAGTTGCATATAGAATACTCCAGAGAGAAAATCCATTCTTTTCTTCCAATTAGCAAAGGAAAAAATGAGCAGCTGGTTTATTTTTCTGGATCTAACCTGAATGTAAAGCTTCTAGGGGTTGCTGAGACCATTTTGATACAGTTGTTGTCCTGCCCTCTTTTAATTTCTCGTAATGAATACACATCAAACAGTGTTTCCAGATTTCTGGATAATCTCATGTTTTGGTAACTGGTTTTTTTTTCTCTCATTTTAAGGCTGCATTGGCAATGTCTTTCAAACCACTTGCAAAAGATGTTTCCTTACAGCACTGTTTAATTTAAACAGAAAAGAATAAAAGTAGAAAACATGATACTAAAACATAATTAAAAATGTCTGCATTGCCTGCACTTGTGTCTGGGGACAAGTTTTACTTTTAAAGAGGGGGAAATTTGATGAGGGTTTTTTTGGCAAAAGGAAGATTCCTTTCGTCTCCTATTCTTTTAATGAGTATGAAAGGATAAAAGGATTCAGAAGTAAATGAAGTGCAGGCGTCAGGTAAAGGAGAGCTTGATTAACTGCAGTTTGGTTGGAAACCAGTGCCAAACATTGTATCTTTACATGGATAATACAAAAAATAGAATGGTCCATTTTTACAGCCTGACACTTAACTCTTTTCCTATTGTCATAACTGACTTTCATCTACTAGCAATCATTGTTAGCAGTGATGTCCTAAATGTTTCAGATAGATCCCTTTTCTGTTTCTCATTTTATTACAGTACAGTGACTGTTGCAAGGCATGCAAGGTCATGACTGAAATGCCATTACTTTAGCTATACACATTCAGTTATTTTCATTTGCTGATGAGGATCTGAGGCTAGTCAAGCAATTAAACTAAATGTAAAAATAATTGTGATGGCTCAGTGGTTTCATCATGAGAGTGTTATCCTATTTGGTCAAACAGTTGCACAGACATAGTGCTGTTTATATGCAGTCCACCTAGTGAGTATTTCTAAGTGTTTCCTAGAGATTCAGGAGACCAAAACATGAACAGGACCTTCTCACTGTGGTTTGAAAACACTGTAGTAGTGATGTTCCTTAGTGATCTTGGAGGTCTTTTCCAACCTTAATGATTCTGTGTTCCTTGGTAGAAATGAATGATGTTTCTAAGTCATGGTGTGGCAAATGTGTTTTCATGCTAAAAATAAAAAAAGGACAAGATTGAGAGTGAGAGTGAATACTATACAATTTCAAAATTATTTTTGCTTGGTTAAAAAAAAGTGGAATACTGCATGATGAGTGGAAGAAGCGTTTCATAGCTGTGAACGTACGTATCAGAATACCAGCAATGTTCATGTTGACTCTGAAACCTGGACTATGCTACTTAGGAAAGCACAAATAGTCATTAACCAAGTAGGGAACAACCTTCAAGATACACTTCTGATTTCATTTCTGTGCAACAAAGAGGAGTTTTTGAGAAAGGACTGGATTCACCCTCTTTTTCCAGTAACATGTTTCAAAACTACTGAACAGTGCATTGCAAAAAGCTTCCTTTTAGTCTGCCTAGTTCATTTTTGGGTGCCTAGCCTGTGATCACCATGTCATTAGCACATGTCGCCAGGACAACTGATCTCATTTTGTGTCTTGATACTTTACATTCTGCTAACAGTTATTTTTTCCCCAAAGATGATAGTTGCTCACAGTTGCTGTCCCTTCTAGAAGCTTGGCAACTTCTCTCCTTTCATGCTGAGAACAAACACCTGGAACTACTACTGGATCCTTTGGAGGGATGACAACTAAGCATTAGCTGTAATCACTAAAACAGTTAATCTATCTTTCTTTCCTCTCCTCATCATTTCCTGAAATGCCTGAAGGAAAAAGGTGACCAAGAGTGGGATGAGGTAATTGCTCTGTTAGCCACAGCCTACTCCTAGCTATCTTCTTTGCACTGGAACTTTGTAGCATGTATGCACTAAGCCAGTTGCTTTCTGGGAGGACATAGTCTTGCCATGCTTATGCAGTATTAATTTGTACAGGTTAACCAGGCCCATAGCATGTATACTTCTGATCCTAAAGGCTTGAAGGGGCCTGGGCTGTGGCCTCTGAGTAGGAATTGACCCGTGGATGAGCCACAACCCAGCAACATGTTTTGCTCCCCAAGTGGCTCCCCAAGGCCCCAGAGACAGAACCTGGCCCACCTGTGTGAGGCCCTGCCTTCCCCCGGGTGATCATGGTTGGGGTGGTGGGCGAGGCCAGGACTATGTCAATCAGAAACCGATCAGTTGGAAGAGAGTTCTTGTTAAAGAGAATTCCTGTTAGGGCCAGCAAAAGGAAACTTCCTGTTGGGGCTAGTTGAAGACAGAGTTCTTGTTGAAGTGAGTTCCTGTTGGGGCCAATCAGAAGAGTTTCTTGTTGGGACTGGTTGCAGCTTGCTGAGCTCTTTCTAAGTAGTGTGTTCCCCCTTGGCTGATTTGAGAAAGAGAAGAGTAAAAAGATGAAGAGTAAAAAGATGAAGAGTAAAAGATGAAAGTATGCTGAGGGGATGTTGCGAAGTTTGGTGTTGGCCTGTGGAAGAAGAAAGCTAGCAGCACAGGGCTGTGTATTCAGTATAGCTAGAAAGACCAGATGAAATTGCTCTGTTTTGTTTTAGGTCTTATGCCATGTCTATTCCTTCAGTGCCAGAGAATATTTATTGCAGTTTAAACTTTCCCTAAAAATATCACATTTTTAACTCATCTCAATCACTCACTCATTTGTCAGCTATAAGTAAGCCCAGCCTGTCAGAACTGATATGCAGGAAATGGGGAAAGGATGCTGTTTTAAGTCATAGTTAATAAAATGACAGCTCAGGCCTCATCTTGAAACTTCAGGGAAATTTAATTTCACTTTTTAGGTTCACTGAGATGATTTTCTCTGCCTACTAATATCAATCAGTTAACTTTTGCTATTTTGTCAAATAGATAAAAGGAGGAAAAAAAAAAGGTAGACCAATAAGATAACTATATTATACACTGTATTTATAACTGTTTCAAAGTCCACTTCTCTAATGAGACTGTGAGACAACTGCAAAAGCATCTGGTTGCTTTCTTCCTATATTGGATGTTCATTTCTCAACCTCTTCTCAAGGCTTTATCTGGTAGCAAGCCCTCATCTAAGCTACAACTGAACCTATACTGTGAGCTCTTTCTTTTCTGTTACTTATTCCTTATTTCTCACACTTCTACCATGTTCAGTTAGCCATTCCCTCTTCCACTGGTTGTTCCTTGCATCCTCTTCCCTAATCGTTACTTGCATAGTGACCTGTTCTGACTAACACAATTTTACCAATAATTTCTGTTAACTCAGCTCTTAGAATACAAATAGCATTGAAGGTTGGCACAGCCTATACAACATTACTTATCCAACTTCAACTGCTTTACTGGGAACTCTTAAGTAAAATATCCCCCTTTTATTTTGTCATAGCCTGTAAGTTTGCATCTACAGCACTGAAGAATTGCTTCTTAAGGTGAGAATTTACTGTAGAAATAGTTATGAGCTGGCCTGTGTTTTCCTATTTTCTTATGGCTCCAGACTTTTCTCTGGTTAGCTATGGGCCTGCTTTTCAATAACTACCTAACACAATAAAATAGCATATGTTTAAAAAGATCACATTTTGTTAATC
Organism: Brachypteracias leptosomus; assembly: GCA_013401335.1. Lineage (NCBI taxonomy): Eukaryota > Metazoa > Chordata > Aves > Coraciiformes > Brachypteraciidae > Brachypteracias > Brachypteracias leptosomus. The sequence continues at coordinate 4,501 of VYZX01017252.1, read as the reverse complement.
ACTTGCATTTATCTTCTTTTCTCTCTATCACATATTCACAGAGCACTCTTCTCAGGCTGCTATGCTCTCTGAAAATCTGCTGTGATTTTCTTTTAGGATCCAACTATGAGGTTTAATTCAGAATGCAGAATTTCCACTGTGCAATTGTGGGACTATGGTAGTGTATGGAATAGGATGAACCCCATTCACTACTCCCCAAGTTAATTTTGAGCCTTCTGAATGTGCAATTTCTTTATCTGTTTTTTCCTTTGAATGATTTATTCCATTCAAAGTTCAGAAGACACCTGGTGCAAAAGTAGATTTCCATCCAGTAACAGTTAGAAAAGCAGCATCAGAATAAATAACAAAGCCACCAGATTTAGGCCACACCCTCTAAATTCCTCATTAATCCCAATTTAATCAATAGGCAGAAGGTCTACACTAAGAACAGAAATAGAAATAGGTGGTCAAAACACAAAAGTGAGCAAGGAAAGGAATCCTCTTCAAATAGATGAAACAATGAAGGAGGATTGGTCATAACATACCATACTGTGGACAGCAAATAATATTAGTCAGTCTGAGAGGAATTGAGTTCAACAACATAACACCACCATTATACTTTAAGAGTTTGGTGTTCTCAGGTAGCATCAGTAAAAATGTCCTAGCCATATGGGTATCACAGAGTACCAGTCTGTCACCCCACTGATAGTCAGCACAGCTTGGTCTGAATAAAAGTAGTTAACATTGTTCGCTGAGGAAACATATCCATTTTTGAAGGTCATTAGCTTTCTCCTCTAAATTTGTGTTGTCTGGGCTGTTCTGGGCAAATTGCATTTGCCTTCCTGGAAAGAGAGTAAGCATTTGCTTTTCATGCAATTCCATTAAAATCTAAGTAACTTCCATTGCTGCTGTGATGTATCACAGACCTGTTTGGTACTCCCTCTCAAACAGCCACAAGCCTTTAATGTATTAAGATATTTACAGTTCACCATACAGAAGTAAATTCCCTGTCTCTATTGGAACTTGGAACTTGCTTCTGGATATCATACACCTGGCTGTTTTCACATGCCATGTCCCCTGCACTGTTATCTGGATGTACTGTTTTTTTTCCTTTCTTTCTCAATGAGAGATAATATCCAGTTCCTGTGGATCTGTTTTCTTCGTACTGGCACTGGCCTGCACATGCTGTGAAAAATGTATCTGTTAAGTCATCTTCAAAATGAGAACAAGGTTTTTCTAAGCAAAGGCTGGTAAATATGACCTCCGTAATCACAGTGATGTTCTCCACCTCAAACAGTCTTCCTGAGACATCCCCTTCTAATGCATATGCTTTCTAAAAGCATTGACTGGATCCACCTTTTTCTTTATGTGAGTTGGTTATGACAACCATGGGCTGTGAACAATAGCCTTGACACTGGCACATGCTTCTGTCAGTCTTGAGAAGGCACAAAAGCACTGGCCTGCCTTCCCTTCAACACTGACTGAGGGAGCACCTCATGGCATGATCTCAGGGAGGAGGAAGACCTTATAAAAAGAAAAAAGTATTTTATGTGGACTGTTACATGCTGTTTTCATGCTATGTAAGAAATAGTGAAAAAGAGACCTTGCATTACCAGTGAAGATGCTGATATTTAACAATGGACAGACCCCTGCCTGATCAAGAAAAAGGTGTACAGTGCTTTATGCCATCTTTCTAGCTGCTTAGTTATCTTGAAGCAGATGAGTCTCACACAGAATCTGATACCTTGCAAGCAGTGTACTTGGAAGTGCAATTGAATAGATAGATAGTATTTGTTGAACAGATACTGCCAAATGGAAATTGCTATCATTTGTGTCAGGGGTGCCTTGTAACTTCTACAGAGTGACAACAAAATATTCACTGTAATTCTCTGAAGATCTGTACTAGAACAAATTTTTTAATATAGTTGGTTTTGGCCCTTATACTAGTGAGAGCTATGCTCAGAATGAGAGTCTGGTATTCAAGAAGGTATTTGATATCAGACATTCAAAGGACAAGTGATGAATATTCTGATCTGAGATGAATGACAGCAGTCTGAGGCATTGAAGTGAATAGGACTTTAGTAAAAGTTTCTTGCAAGGAAATCGTATTTCTGGTACACCCGTGAGAGTACCTTAAATGTTTTCATAAAGATCTGTTTGAAGCAGGCAGTAATATGGAAATATGTTGAAAATTTCTGTCAAAGGTATTGAGAGAAACTGCCTTATATGATATCATTAATGTCTTGTAAAATGGAGTTTGTATTTAAGTAAAGCAATTCCTGCTGAGCAATATATATTTAAATTAGTTGCTAGGCTAGCTGTGAAGAAAAAAATATCTCCTTAAAGAAAATGTCACTTTTCATTCTTCACAAAGTTCTTGCCTGTTGAGATCTCTTCTTCAGCTCACTTGACTTAATAGAGTTTTTTAAGTAAGAAATATGTTCTGTTGAAGATGTGAAATTTAATAACTATTTAAAGGTAAATTTAGAGTATGAATATGCAGTATGGCACAGGTATTTTAACTTGACCTCATCTCTTCATTCAAAGGAAATGCTGCTATACCTACAATGAGCTGGCAATCCTTATGAACTGATACTTATCTAAAGCAAATAAAGAGTCACTGGTATGTACATTTGGCTAGCTAAGCATGGATTTCCCTGGAGTAAAATCTAGGATGCATGCCGTTTTGAGATTGAACGCTTTTAGCAGGAGCTCCATTTGACTTGTGCAGTAAGGAACTTTAGCATACTCATTCACAGTGCTCTTACAAAAATGTAACTCTTGATCAATTACTGACAGCATGACCTTGAAGTCTTAATTATTAAATTGTTTTATACTATTCCTTGCAGAGATGACACTTACTCATTAATTTCTCTGCATTCCTTATTCTCAAGATATTTTTCACCTAAAGACTAGCAATTTTATTTGGCTACTTATTATCTTGATTTACAGGATGCTTATAGATTATAGACAGTTTCTCTTTAAGACATTAAAATTTATCACTTAGATGCAGCAAATAGTTACAAGTGCTGTAAATGATCCTGTTTGTCACAGCAGTTAGATTGAGCTTGGGCAATGTAACTTCTGAACACTGCATGCCTTCCATAATGAAACTTGTGAACAGAACACAACTACCTACTTTTGCCTGCCCTGAATGGATGTGGCAACAGCAATAGTATCCAGTAGCTGTTTAATATGATGTTGCTTGTGTTAGAAAAATGGGAAAGAGGAACTGTGAATATAGATGAAGAAGAACATGAAGTCCAATCTTGAAATGTGATTTCTTTTAACTCTGTGCTTACAAGCACAGGAAGCTTGGGAATTCTGTTCACACAAAGTATATGTCGAGTTTTCCTTGGTGACCAGTATTTCCTGCACTCCTTACTCTATGAATCCTTCTGAGCAATATAATCAGGGATGAAGTCAGTACTTCTTGCCTGCTGGTCAATATCAAAGAGTTCTCTTCAAATGGTTTTCTCTATGTAATGTCCATATTTACTCTTGTTCACAAACATATTGATTATTTTAGTTTGCACAAATCTCTCTGTCTTCTTTTCATTTTGCTTGGCCTTCAGTGCTCCTTCCTAATCATCCAAGGAGAGGCTAGGGACCCTGGCCACCCTCAAGGAAGAGAGTATTTTATTCTAGGCCAGGCAAAAGGGCAAATATAGGGTCACTCACATGTATTCTTTCTTGTATTCCTTGTTTCTCCCTTCTCTGTCATAAAAGATACATCACTGCACATTAACCCCAAGGAGTTGTTTTGTCATCATCATCCTTCTCACCCCAGAGATTGAATTATCTCAGGATGACCAGTGAAAGAAAGTAAGAGACACAGTGAAACCATCAACCTCCAATAGGATAATGCAGTCACTTTGCCTTCTGGAACAGGAGCTGGCTCCAGGAATCTTGCTTTAGTCATATACAATATAAACAATTCTGGAATTGCAATAATCTCTTTACTATTTCCCTAGCAAATTTAGTTTCTCATTCATCAGATGAAATACTGTATTTATTGAACTTACCTGTGATTGTTTGACTGGGTGCTGAGGTTATAAAAACTGCTTGTCCAAACTTAATAAAGAGCATTTGCAGTCATTTTAAGAGTATCTTGGATATGCAAGTCTTGCCTTCTGAATATATTGTGGATATGGAACAAAAAAATCTGAATTTTCCTTTAAAATTTTATCAAAGGTGTAGTTCTCAAAGTCACTAGTTTTCTAACAGTCCATGAGTGCCATCCACAGGATGAAATTCATATTTTTGTGCCACTTAATTTCTTTGATGCTGTTGTTGGAAAAAAGAAGTTAAGAATAAATAAATTCAGCAATTTAATTTTGATATCATTTAATTTTTAACATTGCAACTAAACAGAAAACCTTTCTCTTAGTTAATCTTCCCCTTTCTGCTGGAATCAGCTGACAGGAAAAAATTATTTAGATCTTTAAACAGATCATAATTGATTTTTAACAGTTCATGGAAAGTTAAAGGTACACATATGTGGTGGTTTACCCTGGCTGGG
>VYZX01017251.1:99194-111901 GCA_013401335.1 Brachypteracias leptosomus | reverse complement strand
CTCCCCTTCCCCAAACCTTAAAATACAACATAGACCCAGGAGGGCTTTTAATCTCCATCTTGTCCATTTGGGCTCAAAGGCAGCTTGCTCCCTCTTATGCTGGATATCCTGAGTCTACCTTAAACTAAGACAAGTGACTCAATATTGAAGCACTAAAATCTAAAGTATCATTGTTTACAATTTTTACCAGTGTTTTCTCATTGTACTACTTTCTATCACTTCTCCTATGGATCTAATCTATCCAAAATCTACAACCACAATCAGTTCGTTGACTGCAACAAGTCACTTAAGCAAGAATAGATTTGAGTGGAGAACTGATTGTTTTACAGAGGTGAATTTATACAAACATGTAGATTTTGTCAGGAATAAAACCTGCACCATGAACTCACACTGTAGATGATTATTTCTAGGTTTCAGAAAAATTTTTAAATCATACACCTTTTACTAAAATTGTAAGTAATGAAATCTCACAAGAAAGGCCAGATTTCCTGAAATTGAATTTTGAGTTTTGAGCAATTATATTGTTTTGTGACAGTTTTTCACAGACTTCTGGTTATTTTTCTGTTTTTCATCAAGTGAGAAAATCAGAAATTAAAAGCAAAACTCAAGGAGTTAAATCCTGGCTTGGCTGATGTGGTGGGTTTACCTTGGCTGGGTGGCCGGTGCCCACCCCTAGTCCCTCTATCACTCCCCTCCCCACCCCAAACCTCCTTCAGCAAGGCAAGCGGGGAGAGAGTAAGATGGAAAAGAAGAACCTGTGGGTTATGATAAGAAGCAGTTTTAATAAACAGCAGAGAAAACAAGGCCACGCACAAAGCAAAAGCAGCAAAGCTGTTACTCTCTACTTCCCATCCACAGGCGGTGTTGGGCCTGTCCTGGGAAGCAGGGCTCCAGAACGCATACCGGTTGCTCGGAGGACAAACGTCTTCTCCCCCAAAACCCCCCGTCCTCCTTCCTTTATAGTTCAGCTGATGTCATATGGTATGGAATACCCTATTGGTCAGCTCGGGTCAGCTGTCCGGGTTGTATCCCCTCCCAGATCTTGCCCCCCGTACCTTTGGTGTTGTGTGGGCACTCATGGCTAGACATAACATGGTGTGTGTTATCAACACCCTCTGGGTCCCAGTACTGCAGCATGAGGGCTGTATGGGGAAAATCAGCTCAGACAGACCCACTACACACAGATATGAGGAACACTTGCAAATTACTCCAAGTGATTAATACTCATGGGATTGTTTTGTAAGGAAATGCAAATTATTATCTATTTTGCTGGTTTACCACAGTTGACTTCTTGAAAGTTGTCCTTCGTATCTTAACCCTCTGTGTTTGTAGAAGAAAAGTCTATTCTTTGAAGGGAACTGACTCCAACTGCTGAAAGTTCAAGTCATCTTAACTGCGCTATACTGGCAACTATGATTAGCCTAATTTTTTCATATAGCCATTTGATAAGTAACCTTACTGCTCTTATTGTTGTAGGGATTATAAAGATAAATTCTTAGACTGCAAATATTATAATGTTGCATAGCATACTTTATTCTTTAAAACTTCCCATTCATTGTTGCTTTATTTATAAAACAAGCCTGAGATTTAAATATTTGGGTCTGGGTTGAGTAAAAGGTATAAAGGTTAAATGTTAAACTCATTGCAGTTGTTTACTGCAACATTAGTTTCAGAGGGAGAGTTTTGACCCAAACCTTTTCTATACTTTGAGCAGGATTCATTAAGGGTCTATGAGTCAGGTAAGACAGGCCAAATGAGTCATCTCACCTATGCTTCCTACATTAATAACACAGGGAGGACAGCTCTTGATAGGATTGATCTGATACTGAGAGTTTCCCAGATAGGTAAGAGGACACCAATCTAGAAATGCCTCCCTCTCTCCTTTAATGACGCAGTTTCTAGACAACAACTTTAAAGATGTCTATCTTCAGATGTCCAAATTCAGAAGAAATAAATACCACTCAATGCTGAACATTTCATATCTTTAAATTTAAGCAAAATTAGTCATCCTTAACATCAGGGCTCTTATGGAATCAAATCTTTCTTAATCTCCACACATATTTACCTCTTGACTTTTAGGCTATTTTGTTACTTTTCAAGGTTATCAACTGACAAATTTATTCATTCATTAAACGACCAACAATTATACCTTCTAGCAAATACTAGTTACTAACCGACTTGAAGGAAAACTATTATGAGAATATCTGTATAGAGCTATAAGACACCACAGAAAAAAACATCACTTGTGTCACTGAAAGCTTGCAGGTATATAATCCTAAAAGGCAAGAAGCCCAAGACAGAGGAAGACAGAACAGATGGTATCAATGAGAAATGTTAGAGCTAAGAAAGCCTGGGTGTTAGTTTACAGTACACCTGTTATGACAAAACAATTGGCCAGAGGATTTCACATACATGCCCTACAAAAATGCAGGTAAGCTGCTTCTCACTTCAAGGGGCAAGCTACCTTGCATTTTGCAGACCTAGAAAACATGTTCAGAAACATAAATTCTTACTATCCTAAGGCTCTGAGCTTGTTCTGCACCAAAATGCTCCTGCTTACTTTTCCTTATAACACAGGAAAAAGAAAAGTATCAGTAATTTGCAGCTGAAGTCAATTCAACTAGCTTAAAAAAGGACACAACACCAGTTGACAGTATGTAAGAAAACAAGTAGTTTAAGATGTTTCTTCTTGAGTTCATAATGTTAGGATGTCTTCTGGGACACATTTTCCTTCCAGGAAAGTGTTGGGCAGCAGGTGATCAATTGGTTGGAAGCTGAGTCTAAGGAAGAACCAAAAAATAAGTAAGAACTGACTGCAGGAAAGGAAAAGCAAACAGCAGAGATCCTGCCCCAAGCCCAACATGACTCAGTGACCTTCCCCCTGCTGCAGTAATTAATGACCTTGCTCCTGACCACATGGCTGCCTTCAGCAGAGATGTACAAAGCAGAAAAGCCTGGGCCAGGGATGTGAAGGAGGCCAGACACAGGTGTCACAGCAAAAAGACTCTGCAGCTTCTCTCAAAGCCTCTCTGTGTCACCAGTGTGTGTCAGGCTTGTGCGATGACTGTTTTAAGATACACAGTCAGTGAAATTTCTCTAATGCTGCTCCAGAGGCAGTGGTTAAAACCTCAGCAAGCAGAAGATGATTACTTTCTTGATTATGGTAGTATGAAACTTGAAATGTAACAGCTTCAATATGTTTTGAGGTAGCTTACATTGATTTAAGTCACTTGTTACCTCACTGAATGGACTGCAAACACCTTAAGACGACAAAGATTCTTTTTCTCAGTATATAAATCTTACAAACCTTAAGAAGCAGTATATACTCTACATTTCAAAGCAAAACCAAAATTAACCTCTAAAATTAAGAAAGAAAAATGAATGTTCTGTATAATTTGCAGAACAGGATTATACATTTTTATTGGAAATATGTTTTTCAGGTCACTTGTCCTAGACACTATGTAGGTGCTATAGAAAATGCTAAGGTACACGAATAGCTTCTCAACACCTTTTCTGCACGATTAGTAGTGGTTATAGTGTTTTTATGCAGACTTCAATTAGTTTTATGAAGGGCCATTGTTCTGTTGATACTAAAAAATATTGATAATATTTCCTATTAAAAAGGAAAAAAGCTGTCTAATCTCATCCTGTGTAAGGAAATTACTTTTATTTTACTAAATTGCATGCATATTCAATGTGTTTAATTCAGAAATAGAAATGTCTTAATAGTATAATATATATTCCATTTGGATTAGATACAACCAGTTGCCAGAGGAGTAGCAATGACTGAGAGACTAATAGGATGGAGAGGATAATACTCTCTAATGCCTCTCTTATGGTTATCGCAAATCCTCTTGATATCTTCCTGTGAGAAGTATATACGATGCTTCAGGCTCTAGCAGAAATTGCTGTGCGAACTGAGTGTTGGCTTGTGCCTGACTTCTGAAGTGTAGGAAGGCTGTACTTCATTTTCCTACTCAAAAATTATTTATTGTGTTTATAATCTTACAGGAGTTGTAAGGACTTGGTCACCTTTAATAAACTGCAAGTTTCAGTTCTACCTCTAATATTTTATTCTTAGAAATTAACATATATAAGATCTCCTCTCCAAATCCTGGTAAAGACACATACATTTTGCTTTTGATATACTATGATATTCTAAGAAGAGTACAGAAAAAAGTTATATAGAATTCTATACATCTCTTCTTATCTGTATTTCACCATAATCATTATAAGAGACACATTTTCTGTCCTAGTCCTTATTCATTCTGGTACATCCACAATAAGCTAGTCTGTGTTTCTTTAGATATGACTCCACCATCACAGTATCACAGGAAGGCTGAAGTTGGAAGGGACCCCTTACATTTATCTTTTCCAACCCTCATCCTCAAGCAGGGTCACCTAGAACTGTTTGCCCATTACTATGCCCAGATATATCTCCAAGGATGGAGACTCCATAACCAGCATGCACAACAAAACAAAATTGGCGTAGTCAGCAGGATTGTTTGAAGGAGGAGAGAACCAGCAAAACAAAATTTGTTTTGTTAACTCTCTTCTTCCACGGGCCAACACCAAACTCAACAACATCTCCTCAGCATACCTTCATTGCTACATATTCTTCATCTTATTACTCTTCTCCATCTTGAATCAGCCACCTCAAGAGCCAAGGAGGGAACACATCACACAAGAGAGCTCAACAAACTGCCTCTAACAGGAGACTCCTCTGCCTGGCCCCAACAGGAACTCACTTCCAACTGATCAACTTCTTATTGCTTCTGCTCTCATCTGTTGCTCCTCTCCAACTAGTTCAGTTCCCACTTCTTCTCAGACTGACCTGGTTGATATATCTCTAGCTTCCCCCACCACCCCGACCACAATCACCTGGGGGAAGGTGGAGCCTCACACAGGTGGGCCAGGTTCTGCCTCTGGGACCTTGGGGAACAAAACATGTTGCTGGATTGTGACTCATCCATAGGTCAACTCCAACTCAAGGCCCATAGCCCTGGCCCCAGCACTTCACATTCCCTTTCCTCATAGGAGAGGTGCTCCAGTGCCGTAATCATCTTTGACACACTTTTCTGGATTCTCTTCAGTAGCTCCACATCTCTCTTCACTGAGGAGCCCAGAACCGGACACAGTCCTCCAGGTGTGGCCTCACCAGGGCTAAATAGGGAAGGATCACCTTCTTCAACCTGGTGGCAGCCCAGGATACCATTAGCCATCTTTGCCACTTAACACAAAACTAATCAAGAGCCTTAGTCACAGCTGTATGATCAAGCTTTGATAAATGTTTGGATTATGCTGCTTTTACTTTTATTCTTTAATTTATGTTTCAGGGAAAAAGAAGTTACGGCATTGCAAACAACTTAGAGCAGAGATTTAAAATGGTTTAGGATTCCTTGGATAAGAATGGACATGACCCAATCATTCTCTTGTCCCCTTTGTGTTTCTTTTCAGTATTTCACCGAAGGAGTGAAGCACTAAGTGGGCAAAGAGCTTTTATAAAGCCTTCAGTTATTGGTTCGCTTCTGGATGCATGTAGACAAATGAAACACAGAGCAGATACAACTTCCACAAACCCTGTCACTCTCCTGAAGATCTGGGAATTGCAATGGTGTCTCAACACTTTAGTCACTGTCATGTTGTTTGTAGAAGATAAAACCCACTGCAAATGCACATGGTAGAAGACTATAGTTTGTATATGAATGCAACGCCAATTGATAGTCAAGATCCATTAGAAAAGCTGGTAACCACATGGTTTTTACATACCTCCAGTTAATTTTCAATGATAGAAGCATGCTATCTGTTTATTCTATTAATGCAATAAAATGATCAGTGATTTGTACTGGAAACTCACATACAGGTTTTAATAAGGTAATTTGTTAAGGAATATTTTTGAAATAGTCGAGTTCTAAAGGTGCAACACAACAAAGAGAAACAAAGCTTTTGGCTTTTTCTCAAGCAGGGCTGTTATGCTTTATTACAAAAGAATTACCATTGTATGATGTACTCTATGTCCATTCTACTGCTCACTACAATTATAATCACAATTAAACCTCAAAAATTGTTACTGTCAGTTTAGGATTTATGAAGCTGAAAATGAAGCACTGCAATGAATTTTATTACTATTAAAGTCTGACTAATCATAGCCAGCTGCAGTTGATCAATCTGGAAATCTGTCGAGGTTTAAGAACATGTCAGTGGGCTGATTCTCTGAACTTTGGGAGTTGTGATTTTGTTTTTGTTTTGATTTTGTTTTGTTGTTGTTTGTTTGTTTTTGTTTTGTTTTCAGTTAAATTCTAGCTATCTTTATGGAAAGAGCGATCTTAAATGTATTTTTTCCTTCACTGCCTGTGTACAAACCATCATGAGTAGATTAGGTCCTTTCTTAAACATTTTTTAATGCAACTGGGAATTCTTTGTGATCAAATTTGGAGTCCTGTATTATGAGATAAAGTTCTGAATTTATCGGATTAAAGATTTCTTCCTAGATTTTCAAATTCATAGCCTTTGAGTTTGATATATAAAACTTCAATGCAAAGCAGTCTATTGTAATGAAATTTAGACTTAGACAGAACTTGGGTTTTTACCTCTGTCCCTGAGCAATACCTTCAGGATGGTATTAAATGAAAGAATAAATAAAAGAAATTTGATTTGTGAAATTCTAATTGCATCATAAAAATGGAATTTCCCAGATGATTTTGCCTGATAGATCACAGTATTGAACTACTCCAGCATTCAGCAATATTCAGAATCTTGAAGTTTTATGTTACTTTGTATCTATATTTCGCAGCTGGACTCAACAATTTCACCTGAAGTGATAATGAAATTGGGAGGTTTCCCTTTCTCACAAAGCTAGTTGCCAAAGTCTCCAGTGGTAGACTTCTTCCTAAAGAAATGTATGACAACTTGCACTGATTTAGTTTTAAAAGTGGGCTGTCTTTTTGCATTTGACTCTGTTTCCTCTTTCAATTCACTTCAAATTGACAATTGTACCTGTTTCTAGCTATGAAAACAGCCACAACTTTGCTCTCTCAGTTTTCTTTTTCACTGTATACATCAAATATTATGCCAGTTTTAGTAAAATGGCAGACATTAATAAAGACTTTGTTTCCAATGTGCTTTATTTGGTGGTTAGGTTTTCCACTTCTGTTGAAATAAACTGACCTGATAGTTTTGAAGTTCAGAGGATTATTAGTTGTTCAATATTTTAAATACAAGCCGAAGGTTGTGTCCTACACAAGAAAATATCCTCAGACCCAAAGTCTGAAGTGATTTGCAATTGGTATCATAGGGATGGAGGATGCCTCATCACACTCACTTTAAAAGAAAAAAAGCTAGGTTTCTATGTCAGTAAGAAAGTTAATTTAAAAGTGCTTTTGTAAGTCATTTTTAGCTCCTATATAATTATCAGTTTTCATGAGAAAATTCTGTATTATCAGTTGCAAAACACAATAGCAAAAGTATCCTCACTCCACAGCATGAAGCCCAGAAATTTGCAAGTTCATTCAAGATTTGAATCTAAGACATAATCCAAAGTTTTAAACTAGAGAAATCCATATTCTGCATAGCATGGTCATTATACTTCATCCCACCTCATATAACAAGCCCAGTAACATCTCTGACCAAAATATAAATTGTACTGCTGATGGCTATGTACATAGAATCATAGAATATTTTAGACTGGAAGGTACCTCCAGAGGTCATCTAGTCCAACCTCCCTACACAAGTAGGAACATCTCTACCTAGGTCAGGTTGCTCTGCTCTNAACCTCACAAGGTTCATCTGGGCCCACATCTCCGGCCTATCCAGGTCCCTCTGGATGCACCCATCCATCTGGCATGTCAGCTGCACCCCTCAGCTTGATATCATCTGCAAACTTGCTTCTTGACAATTCTGTAGTCAAACATCATACTTCAGACTTGGCAATGCATAGCTTTGTGTGTAATTCCTGTAGGCGATTATAGTTCAGATGTTATCTTTCTGAAGTAGAATTAAAGAAGAGAGTATGAAAAGCATGCATGAGGATAAACAGTAATGAATGAAGATAAAATCCACTATTCTTCATTCTTCAGTGGTCTTCAAATCTAATAATTATTTTCATACTCAGATATTAGAGAATAAAATATTTTAAAATTCCACATGGGTACACTCAATGCCTTTTTAACTTTGCATAATAACTATAGATATTAACCTCTAAAGTTCACAGCTTTCAATTTCATATCAATATGTTTATTCTGTTCACTAATAAATGAATTAGAAATGACTACAACCTCATTATTGCTGATGATACTCTGATTTCCAGGCAAACCTGAAAAAATATCAGAATTCAACTACTAGAATTCTCATTAAACCTGCTTTTATCTGTACCTCTTGCAGTTTCATGTACTATAAAGACAACTAGTTTCAGTAAAAAGAATGGCCCTAGGAATTATCAAATTTTATTGTTGTTCTAGGATCTGCAGTTATAACAGAAATAACTGGAAAGCCCTTTGAAAATATATTTATCATATTTTTATAATTCCTTGTAATCAATTTCTAATCCAAAATATCCCATTTATTGCATTACAGAAAATAAAAGCTAACTAAGTAATCTTCTTTTTTTTTTTTTTTTTAACTCAAGACAGCTGCAATAAAAACTGGAAACAATTTCCTTTTGCTGATGCCTTTCTTTGATCATATGCAAACCTATATGATTATTGAAGACTTTTTTCACAGTTATTAGTATGCAATTTGTAGCAATACAGGAAACTCATTCTGCAGTTTAGGTTTACAGGCATCTATAGACAATACCAGGATATTACTTTATTTATCTTTGTTGTTCCAAAAGCAGAATCCAAATTAATTAGCCAATCCAAATTAATTTTACCAGGGAGTTAACTGAACAAAAGAAGCCATCTATCTGCATTTACCACTGCCAAATCAAAGCAGAGCCCCATTGTTTATTTCTGGTAGACATAGGTAGGGCTCCACAAACAGAGCAGCAGCAGACTGCTACTTCATCTGGCATCTAAATTCAATCTCTAGTCTGTTTCTGGGCATAACCTGAGGGTGGATGTCCCTTTTTCCCTATACAAACTTGCTTTTCATGCCATCCATGCATGCCTTCCTGCTGCTCCACCAGGCTGGGACAAGGCACTTTCTGCTCCCCTTACAGAGGTCCTATAAGTGGCATACTGGCAGAAGCTTAAAAGTGACATGATGGCAGTTATTCACTATCATTTTTTTAAGCTATTTTCAGACCAAACACAGAACTTGCATCCATCTTAAAGATGTACATTTATAGTGGATGAAGTGGGAAACTCAGCATGGGAGGCAGTCATAAAGCCCAACCAATTTTTTCTGTATTTGTTTGGTTAACACACAATTTTTATGCTCCTTTTGTTAGAGAAATTATTTTCTATCTCCATGACATACTGTGATTTTAAATTTTGTTCACTTCTTGTGAGTATAATGAGCTTGAGACATTAATTTTCTCAGGAGAAAAATCAGAGTTCTTCAATGTAGAAAATAGTGAGAGAAATAACTGGAGTATGATTGCATACATCTCTCTGTTCAAGGGATAAATTTTATAAACAATCCATAATATCAATTGCAACAACTAATTGCCACTACAGTATGTAGATAATCCCATTTGGTTTCAAATAACAGAAAAGTTAAACCTTACAATAGCAACACAACTATGACAGCAAGGTCATAAATACATTATGAATGGGTACATTTGAAAATCTCCTTTGCAGATTAGATGAGTTTTAGCTTTTCTGTTACATGCCTTAATAATAGAAATATCAGAAACTTACAAATGCTGATAAGAAGTTTTACCGTACTTTTTTATGCCTACTTGAAAATCCAATTGCTTAAAAAAGCAAAGTAACAAACAAAACCACAGACACTCATAGCTTTCAACTTGAGACTTTATATTTCTATTTTTTTTCTATATTTTTCTATATTACATATAATTGTGAAGAAATTCAGTTTGCATAATGTCTGCTTGCAGCTCAATGCTACTGAATCTTTGGGATTTTCACAAAACTTTTTCTGTAATTCCCAGAAAATAATAGTTTAATCACAAGGTGACATCTGCAGTAAGCAGAATTCTTCAAAGGACCTCATACTGAGATGATGTTGAGGTACAAGCCATCACTATATGTTTTGGTTTATGGAAAAAACATAAAATTAAACATTATTATAAACTTTCTTCTTGCTTTAGAAAGGCCATTTTCAGTAAGGGATAAATCCAGAGCCAAATCATCTGGGTGACACAATTAAAGATTAAAGTTTTTAATTGAATTGTATCAGAACTTTTTAATAGGCATCTAAAAATGTCACACTGATGAAATAAAACAAACTATATTCTTTAAATAATAAACCAAAATTAAATTGGAAGCAAAACCAGATATATAAAATTGTAAAAAGAAATGCAAACAAAAGGGAGAGGATGTTTATAGCAATAAATATAAAGATAAAATAATGCGAGGAACTCAGAAAACTGATAAACTTTCCAGAAAAGCATAAAGACATCTATAGACAGATTTAAGGATAAAGAATGTTTCAATGAGCATGAAGAAAAAAAAAGAAACTTAAGTGAGTTGCATTGATCACAGCTTTGCTTGATTAGAGTGTTCCTCTTTTGACTGATGAATCAAATCTAACTGATCAATGAGACTTGACAAGCTCTACCTTTTCATTTTATATGTGACAGGAGAAAGCATTCAGAAATAGATATTATGATAGAAGTTGTCAGATGAGTACTTCATTCATATCAAATGATGAACTATTTTCCATTGCATCAGTAGCTTTGGAGGTTTTAGCAATAATTAGAGGAGCTAGACATGCTAAAATGAGGATTTCAAGATAACTTGAAAACTTGCACTTAAGTCATTCAGGAAAAATTCCTCATTGACATAGTTAATGTTCATTTTCATTAACTCATGGAACAGCCAACATTTAAAAAAGACAAATGGGGTGATCAAACTATATCTTTCAACCTGTCATAAAGCCTGAGGAAAAGAGTGGACAAACTGATTAAAGACTTTATTAATGAAGATTTAAAGAAAAGTAATGTAATTCATGTCAATCAGCATGAGTTTATGTAAAACAGAACTCATCAGACTAGTTTTATACCTTCTGTTGCTGAAAATAAACCAAATAATCTATGGATAAAAAGAACAATCAAGGGTGGACACAGGACCAAGGCTGAGGCCTCAGATCAGTTGTCAGAACCTATTACCCTGATGTGCACAGGATGCCTACCTGAACAGGAGAACCCACTGGAGTAATGAGACCAAAGGAGCAACTCTTAAAATATTAGAGCCATATGGGTCTCAAAGTGATATATCTATTTTGCCTCTATTTTCACTAACCTTCCTAGGCCAGGAAGGAGGCTGGGGCAATTCTCAGTAGATTTCTTGGAATGGCCACATTTTGAGGGGGGAAAGGGGTCATTGATAAGAGATTTTAATAGTATTAAATGCAGACTGATCTTTGCCAGATGGACTCAGCACCAGGAAATAATCTTGGGCATGTACAATTTGTGGGGGTAGAGACACAGAGTCTATATTGGTACTGTTGCCATCTCACACAGTAATTTCTGTATATCCCAGAAGTTACCAATTAAGAAGGTCACTGGCAGACTGAGAAGAAGTCATGGAAATTCCATGAGAGCATCTGTCAGACTCAAAAGACGCTTTAGAGTCGAAGAAGCTCTCCACTGTGTCTGAAAGCTTAGCAAAGATTAAGGTGTGATTTGGTAACCTCTTATAAGTGCCTACTGAGTAAACAGGAGTTTGATAGTGGAGAATAGATGTCCCATGGTTATGAATTGATGTTAAATAGCTCAGACTGAAGAAAAAAAAAGACAGTCTTTCAACTACAGGAGTTATAATAATAACCACTTAGCAAGGACTATAGTGTTTTTTCCATTACTTGCTTTAAAGAATATAATTATATATTTTCATCAAAATAAATGTTATACAAAAGGGAATTAAGCCAATGTAACTGTAGAAAAAGTCAGACTAGATGTGTTAGAGTTGCTAATTCTGATTCAGCTCACAGATGTGATACAGGGGCTGTTACTATCACCACAGGTTATATGCCATAAACAGCTGTACGAACATTGCTGAGAACAATCTATTGTGTTGAAAGACAATTAGCTGCCCAGACTTTTGGACCTATTCGCCAGCTGGGAGACATAAGAATTCGCTTGGGGGTGAAATTTGGAGGATGTTATTTCTAATTTCAAAGGTGGAATTTCATTAAGCAACAACAACCCGGAAGCAAGTAGGATGCAATTACTCCATACCTTCAGGTGTCTAAATGAGAGATTGTACCATGGCAGGCTCTGACTATACGTTGTGCCCTTGTCATCTAGCTCAGGGGAACACCTGACAGAGCTACCTTAATTATTCCACTGACACTCAAGGAAGCAGATACTTCTAACATCATGTGTTCTGAACTGTGTCAAATGTAGGTGCTTACAGTAGGTGGTATGAACATCATAGAATCATAGAANTGTGCTACAAGTATTTATGACCAAACATTTAAAGATGAAATTTTAAAATGCTCTTAAATATGAAAAAGGCAAAACATAAAGGAAGTCTTATTGTCCTGTTGAGAATAGTGAGAAACAATCAAGATATACTCCTAAGATTATGTTTCCAAACAGCTTCTCTAATCTCGTTAGGCAAATAAAAGTTTTACTCCTTTTA
>VYZX01017251.1:51125-70227 GCA_013401335.1 Brachypteracias leptosomus | reverse complement strand
AGTAAGATGGAAAAGGAAAACCCGTGGGTTATGATAAGAAGCAGTTTAATAACCAGCAGAGAAAGCAAGGCCATGTGCGCGTGAAGCAAAAGCAACAAAGCCGTTACTCTCTACTTCCCATCCGCAGGCGGTGTCGGGCCTGTCCCGGGAAGCAGGGCTCCAGAACACGTACCGGTTGCTCGGAGGACAAATGTCTTCCCAGAATCCCCCCGTCCTCCTCCCTTTATAGTTGAGCTGACGTCATATGGTATGGAATATCCTATTGGTCAGCTCGAGTCGGCTGACCGGGTTGTATCCCCTCCCAAATCTTGCCCCCCCCACACACCCCATCATAACAAGGGTGTGTGTTATCAACACCTTCTGGCTTCCAGTACTGCAGCGTGAAGGCTGTATGGGAAAAAATCAGCTCAGACAGACCCACTATACTAATATAAAAAAATATTCACAATTTGCTGTTTATGCCTTTTTTAATGCAAAACAAGTGTGGATGTGTAATGTGTCTATGCATATTTTCTCCTTTGTTTTTGAGTCATATATAAAGTACATTAAGTAATCAACTTCCGATTTTTAATTTTGATGCTGCATTTACTTTTCTAATATCCCTCAGATCATCATCGATTTTCTTAATGACTTTTAGAAATGCTGCTTAGTGGTAGAGTAAGTGATGTGTTAGCTAACCTTCCTAATGGCTTAGAAGGACCAGGGAACCTGTTCGTTTCATTTCGAGTATTTTTTTTCCTCTTAGCAGATTAATTCTACTATTATGTCTTATTTTGATACCTCATTGATTTTTTCAGTAATTTAATTTAGTTACACTCATCTAGTAAATCTATGCTATACTTTGCAATATTTTTCTTTCATACTTTTATGAGAAACTTTTCTTATTTTTCTTCTACCATCTCATTAAGTCATAGTGGACTGTTGAAGTGCTGGGGCCTGGGCTGTGGGCCCTGAGTGGGATTGACCTATGGATGAGTCACAACCCAGCAATGTGATTTGTTCCCCAAGTGGTTCCCCAATGTCCCAGAGGCAGAACCTGGCCCACCTGTGTGAGATCCTGACTTTCCCCAGGTGGTCATGGTTGGGGGGGTGGACGAGGCTAGAGATATATTAACCAGGAACCAACCAGTTTGAGAGAAGTAACAAGAAGTTGATCAGTTATGGAAGAGAGTTCCTGTTGGAGGACAGTTGAAGGAGCTTCCTGTTGGGGGCAGCTTGCTGAGCACTCTCTTAGGGGTGTGTGTTTCCTCTTGGCTGATTCAAGATGGAGAAAAGCAAATAAATGAAGAATAAAAGATGAAGATAAGTTTCTTATCTGAGATGGAGAAGAGCAAACATGATGAAGTTATGCTGAGTGGATGTTGTTGAGTTTGGTGTTGGCCTGAGGAAGAAAAGAGCTAGCAGCACAACTGTACATATTAATAATATTAAATTACTCTGAAGGGTTATTTAATAATTGTTGGAA
This sequence comes from Brachypteracias leptosomus, assembly GCA_013401335.1. Classification (NCBI taxonomy): domain Eukaryota; kingdom Metazoa; phylum Chordata; class Aves; order Coraciiformes; family Brachypteraciidae; genus Brachypteracias; species Brachypteracias leptosomus. The sequence continues at coordinate 68,762 of VYZX01017251.1, read as the reverse complement.
TTTCTGTTTCAGTCATTAGGCTGGAAGCTTTGTGCACTGTTACAGCTGGAACAAGCCTATCTAGGCAGCACCGGGAAAATGGCACATAGAGAAGTAAATGAGGAAGGAGATTGCAGCTCCCAGGAACTCTTCTTGAATGCTTGAATGAGGCTTGGAACAAAAGCAATGTATGATTGAATATGCAGGTAGCACTATAAAGAAAAGGTTATAAGTTTACCACTCACTGGGTACACAGCTTTGATTCAAGCAGAAGATAGAATTTAGATTTCAGTGGAAGTTAACATTTGATAATGAAGAATAAATAATGGCTCAGCTGTAGGAAAGATTCAAAATACAGCTTGTAACTATAAAATTTGTCTGATTCTGTATATGAACATTATATATTGCACGTGCTGCTTTCAGATTTGTTCAATATTACAAAGCTAGTAAGCATAAGAAGGACTAATGTGCTTCTTTTAATGAACAGAAGTGGGGATTAAAAAATAAAGGAGTGTTCCTTTTTGAAATGAAAAAAATTGCCCTTTTTTTTTTTTTTTACAATTTTGATATCATAATTGATTGAAAATTCTGGTTCTCTAAATACCAATCTCTGAAATAATATTCTTGTGCACCAACATGGTTTCATAGCTTTCTTCCTCCTACTTTTTATATGCATGTAAAAGCATAGGTAATCATCAGAAACAGAATACTTATATCAGTTGTACCTGAGCTTCAAGGCTGGGCTTCAGCACAGGAAAGAAAATGAGGACACAACACTTGCAGTATACTGATGAAGGAAGAGCCAAATATTGAAATATTCTCTACCATAATTGGGTTGTTCACACGAGGTGGAACTGAAGAAGAGGCATCTACAACCTGATCATGTCACTCAAATCTGCATTTCTATTGCTGTGGAATGAACTGATCTATGGTGTGTCCTTAATGTCTTAATGCCAGTGAAACTGAGTGGAAGCTGCTGTTGTACTCATTCCTTGTGCTGAAACTCTCCTACAAGTCGCTGTCAAGATGATAACCGCATTGCAGGCCTCACTGAAATTAAAAAATAAACCCAATTAATGAGTAGTAGTAAAACCTAGAGGCTTTAATGCTGGGAATAATTTACAACATAGGCCAATTAATGTTGCCAAATGCCATATGACTTGCCTGGAGTGTGCACCTGAGGAACTGTGGTAGTGTCAGTATTTTTGTATACTCCTCCTCTGCCTGAATAATTCCAGCCTTTTCCATACGCTTTCTTTAAAGATTACCATTTTTACTCTAAATCCACCACTGCTCATACAAGAGGGGTACCCAACCTTTCATTCTGCAGATTCAGGGCCACTGAATGAGATCTTATCCGTTCTACTGTCTTTTTACATTATTGAAATAAAGCGGTGTGCACTTTGAAGGCTTCAAAACTCCCCTTTGAACCATTTGTATCTGTTCTGAGGTTATTTCTACTGTAAAGAACTTATTTACATTCCTGACAAAAATTAGTTAAAACAAAAATTAGTCAAGACAAAAATTAGTCAGCAGCAGAACAGTGAATCTCTGTACAACCCTGCATGCTCCACTCCAGAACTTAATACCTATCCAAAAAGTGGAAACAGACATCTATTGGAGGTCATCCTGAAAGTCTGAGATGCAGCAGACACATATTTCAGCAAATAATGTTTCAGTCAGATGTAAGGAAAAAAAATAATTCTCAGTCTTAATGAAACCATTTGTCCAGAGATTTTTCTGAACCTGTGTTGGAGATATGATTAGAAACAAGGAATATATTTATCACCTTTGTGTTCCCATTTCATACTTTCTCTAAGTTTTTTAGCTTTTTTTTAATTCTCCACCTCTGACATTTGTGATACAGCTCTGTTGGAAAGAAGATCTTTCTTGACCTATCAAAATTATTTGCATGATTGCTTAAAATTCTTCCTTTATCTGCAGAAGAATCATGGAAGTTTTTAAAAGATTAAAGTAGCTATTATAAAGTAAAATAAAATTATTTACAAGAATTGGGAGAAAATAATTAGGAAAAAACCTGCCCCAAACTCCAAAAGTTTTGAAAGCTCACCTCATCTGAATGATTTGCCTCAATATAACTTTTTTATCATTCCTAGATCAACCTGATGTTCTCTCCATTCTGTTAAGAAAGTCTCTTACCTTACCGTAAGACTCCAGTGGTATGAAGATCAAAGAGCTAATGTTTATTATCATACCCAGTCATGGTTACAGTACTTCCAGAGAACAGTAGGTGGTACCCTGTAGAGCATGTGACATTAGAGGTAGTTCTCAGGTGTTTCCCACTATCACACTCAGTACTTACGTGAGTTTTTTAATTAAGAAATTTCACCAAGACTTTGAGTATTTGTGTTAAATTTTCCATATTGTAGCACTGTATGAAACGTAATGTTTCTTGGACAATTTCAGATAAAAATTCCTTATCTATTTTCCAGAAGGAAAGGAGCCTGAAAATTTTTCTTTGTCTGCAATGAAAGATTCTGGTTAACATTTTCTTGTGCAAAAATCTTATTAAGCACTACACCCTGGAAAGGAGACTTGCATGCTGTGCCATCATCTGCACAAATCTATATGAATTTCACAACTTAAAAACTAATTTTTGCTTTCACATGCATAGAGAAAGCAAAATTCTCCAAAGCACCTATCAGCTTGGGCTGGATCAGATTGTTATCCACCATTCCACCATGAGACCTTTGCACAGCAGTTTGGGTTGGGGGTCAGGCCAAGTGGGCAGGGTTCCTGCAAGCAGCATGGCTCTTTGCCTGGCCTGGGCAGCACAAAAGAAATCCTACATCTGATTGAGGGGGAAGATATAAATGTGTTTTCTCAGTGAAAAGACAGACGTTAAAGCATAATTTAATAACTTCTGCAATTAAAATAATGCAAGAAACAAAAAGATCCTCACAGGCTACCAAGGTAGTCTCCCTTAACAGTGCTCATCAATTTTTCCTTGACATAAAATCTAAATTTTATGAGCCTACATTAACTGCTTCTATGTCCTATCTATGTGACTTAAAATATTTTCATTATCAAAATAAATGGGATTTCTAGAAACTATTTTGAGGTACAAAGAGTCCTGAATTTATTTTTTAATCTTAAAATATTTATCTCTATTTTTTTTGCCTTTACTGCAAGCACTTTTTTGTAACCATTATGTGCTTTGCCAGTTCACAAACATTTCTGTTGTATACATTCTGGTCCACATTTGTTTGCTATAAATGAGTTTTCCAACTTGATGAACCCCAGTACCTCATTTGCAAATGGTTGTCAACTCACAGGATTACAGTGATTCAAGTGGTAGATTGGAGGAGCATAAGAATATGGAAGTTTACTAACTTTTTTACAGTCTCAAAGCTTTCTATAAGCAGTTGCAAGTTAAAAAGAAAAACAACTCTGAAATTGTTAAACCACAAAATAAGCTTCAGAAAAAGGTCACGATTTGTTGCTGAAGTACAAGCACTTCATTCTACAAAACAAGCCAGTTTTGTTCTTGTATAGCAAGGTCAGACAGTCAATTCATTTCATCTAACTATAAGCAACCATTTTTAAAGCACTCAATTTATTATTAGATTTAGGGCTTTGGGCTGATGTAGATTGTTGTGGGACCAGCAAACCTCTGGATTTACATCAGCTTGGGATTTAGTGCTTAAATTTTTGTTCTGTGTGTTGCCACATAAATAAAAGTGGTTATGACGATTTCTCCTCTCAGGTTTTTACAGGTCACAATGGGTTCACCAGCAACGGAACTCACTGCAGGTTCTTGTGTAACAGGATATGCTGCTATATTCTTCCTCCCTCCCTGGGACGAGTACAGCCTGGTGAAAGTGCAACACCACTCCAGGACCTGGACTCAGTCTGATTGTGAAAGCAGGTACGGTGTGAGAAAGTATTGGAGATAAAGCCACCTAATTGCAAGTAAGACATCCCATGACTGCAGCTGCTGGGCTATAAGAGCTAGAAACTCAAGATTCAAGACTTCTGACATGAAGTAAAAAAATAAAAAAGGAAAGGAAAAGGGGGTTGAAGGGAACCTATAGAGGGTAACTCAGTCAGATTAAGGCTCAGCCACCTCCAGGGTACAGCGAAGGCTCACAGGTCCACTGCTGACTGAGAACTACGTGTGGAAGTGTTTCGTCCAGCCTGAGGAACATATTAGTGCTTAGCCTGGCATTTTGTTGGTCCTGGCCATCTATTGCATGCAATAAATGTGTGTTACCCAATAAATAACTGCTGCACTCTCTGTGCTGTGTACAACCTGCTTGCAAAGCCTCTGTGCATGTGGCAAAAGGTGCCTGAACCAAGGTGACTCATGAAGGGGAGTGACATGTGCTATTGGCATAAAAATTCCTGTGGATTTAACTTCAATATTTACATTTCACTATAAATATTTTAAATATTGATAAAAACCTGATAAGTATGGAATGGAAAGGGACAATTAATGTGAAGGGACAGAGGAATGGGGAGTAAGGAAGAAAAGCAAAGCAGAAGTATTGTCTCTGAACTTCACGTTGTGAGGTTGTGAGGCCCGGACGACACAAACACCAATATGATGTGCATAAGTCGACCCTTTATTCACGGATCACCCCGATATTTATACAGTAATACGCTTCCCTTTGCGCGGCAGTCAGTACATGATTGGTTGCAGGCTTCAAATACGAGTTCTTGAAAGCGCTACTGCTGGCTACAAAACACATCCTGTTCTTACACACTTCACATACTCCCCTCCAAAGTGTTTATCTTAACTGTGGCGCCCGTTAGCACATCAATACATTCCGTCTGCTTTGATCTGCAGCTGGCCTCCGCATCCCCCCAGGCCTGGCTCTCTTCAAAGCATAACCCTACACACGTGAATCACATGCTATTAATATGATACTGTACTGAAGGAAAGAGTGTGTCCATGCATGAGCAGCAGTTTCCATCATGAGCAAGAGAAGGTTGCTGAGGCCTCCATGGTACTTCACAGATTGCCCTGCAGCCCTACCAATGCAGGGTGGCAATTTGTCCCCAATGTGTGAGGGACACACTGACTCCTTCAAATTTATTCTCCTCTGCAGTTCACATCAGGGTTGAGAACAGAGGAGGAAAAATAAGAAAAGAGCAGGATATGGGACAGAGAAGGAAAAGAGCAGAGGAAAAAAGACCAAACTGCCTGAAAAAGTGAAATAATCATCCCACAGTGGAACCGAGGTATGATAATTTGAATTTTATCACATTTTTCTTGGTCTAAGTGTCCCAAGCCACAGACAGATATTGCATGTGAGCTAAAATGTAAACTTTTAGTATTCTGTATTCTCAAATGTTAAAATTGGCTTGAAGTACAAAGTTTCTTTTTTTCCTAAAACTGTGTCATCAATGGAACTTTTAATTATGTACTGAACAAAACAAAACCCCTATGCAGTGGATTTGAGTGTATTTTCTTTTATTGTTTAAAGAAATTCTGTGTGCATTATGGCACACAACAGATCATTCAGTTCCTTCTTCTACAAGCCTCCATGGAGCATGGAAAATCTCAGATATATCTCATTAGCTTTTCTGCATGTGTGTCTCTAATTGTAAAGTGCTGTAATTGATCATTTTCCTTTTCAAATTAATTTATAAGATAAGAAGATTTGATTGAGGGAATGTACAAAAGGAATATTTTGGTTTGACCTTACAGCTTGTTCCAACTCTTTGGCTGATGTCCATCAGGATCATTAAAATCAATTAAGGAGTTAAGTGCAGGACATCTATTATTCTGCCATAGAATCAACAGACCCTTTCAAATCTCCTGTAATTTTAGGAATCACAGCAAACAGTTTAAAGAATTACTCTTTTGTAGAATCATAGGTTCTAATCCTGCATACAATGACTATGTTATGGTTCTTCTCTGTCAGGGGCGTTGGACTAGATAATCTTTTGAGGTCCCTTCCTACTCTTAACATTCTGTGATTCTGAGATTTGCCTCTTTAAAGACAAACACATACACTTTTGGGGACTGGAAATACAGTGTGATCTATAAGAGAGACATTCATTCCACATTCCACTTCTGATACCAAGGACGCACTGCCTGAAAACTGAAGTATAGCTGATTTCTTTGCTTCAATCAATTTCATTGAAATTGCTAAATATTCAGTCCACTAATGGTAGGTCATTTTTAGCTGCAACTGTATTTGTAAAAGGAGAAAAGAGATATTTGTATCCAAGTAACAAAGATGTGGGCCATGTCATAGCTGCATGACTGTATCAGCCAGTGGCAGTCATTGCAGCAGCTGAAATAAGAAATGTGGGAAAGAACAGATTAACACACTCCTTAAGGCCCAGAAGCTACATTATTGCAATAATAACTTGGAGCCAGAAATAAGCTTGACTTGGGTGAAATAGGATTATTTCATGTGAAGCATGGCTCTATTCAGAAACTGTAAATTCAGAGCTGAGACTGTGTTTGCTCATATTTGTGTAGCATCTCACAAATAGGACTGATGGTGCCTGAGGGTGTCAGTGCTAATGCCGGGTAAATGTTAAATGACTCTTGTGCTTTTTATTATTTAGCAGCTATTGCTGGGCTGTGGAGGAGACGGTGCTAAATATAATCAGCTTCAATCACACTGAAATATTACAGACCAGATAGGCATGCTGGAAACTAATACCACACACCTTATTTATGACCAAGTGTAATAACAAATGAAGGAGAAATGAACAAGGAGAGAGAATTCCCTGAAGTCAATGTCTACAGTGATAATCAAATCTTGTTTATGAGCACAAAGGAACCTCACCTTACAGAAATAAACCCAAGAGTTTATTGCTTATATAATCAAAATTGAAAAAGTCTAATCTTTTTTAGTCCACATCTAATTGTATCAGAAAAAGAAAGAATAATAGAATTAGCAGAGAATTAGAATTAGAGGTTTCTACCTCTTTTCCTGGGGGTATGCTCTCCCTTTCCCTGCTCTAGCAGGGAGGGTGTTATGGCAAGCTCTCAGCATCTGCAGTTCTTCACCAGGAGGAACACTGTGTTGGTTTCACCTCACTTGGTGTCCTCATGTGTTTGCTAATATGTTTTCGTACCTCACTCTTTCTTCATTGGTCTGTACCTCCATGTTACATATGATATCCCTTTCCTATGCTGGATATTATATCTTTGTTCTCTTTTCCACTCCCAGGTCTGCATTTCTTTGAACATGGCTGAGCAGTTTATAGACTTGGGACCTCCAGGGCCAGCTCTGCCCCATCTCACCATTCAGCTGCATTTGGTGCCTTCACTTCTCAGTGTTACTATCCCACCAACCTGTGTTTCTGTACGTGACGTCATTACAGCAGAGTCATCAAATCACGGTGGTACCATACAAAGAACAAAGCAAAACAAATTAGCTGTAGAAACCTGGCAATTAGGAAAAATGTTGTAACAGCTAAACCATAATAAAGTAAAGTGGATGGAAGGTCAATAAAAGTCCAGACAGAGCAGGCATGACAATCCTCAGACCTGAGGCCTTGAAAACTCAATACAATATTTATGGCCACATGCTAATGATGGCAATACCATATTGCAGAGCTACAGGCTAACACTATTAGCTACATGGAAGATCAGCAGTAAATCCTATAAAATTAATATTTTCTTCATCTGACAAGATGCTTATTTCAACATTAGTCTACTGTCTGCCTGCAGTGAGAAATAATCACTCTTTTTTTTTTACTGAAAAGCCAAATTAAATATATTTCCAGTGAGAGGAATCCTAAGCACTGTTTACTGCATAACCTATAATAAACTGTCATAAAAGATGTCTACATTACATTAAGAAGGTATCAGTGATGTAACTTTGCTTTTTAACGTGGCTTCCATCTTACTTGTGAATAAGACTAAACATAAGTATAATACACCTCATAGTCCATAATACTAGATATATATTTGTTATCATCCACAATATAAGGGTATTTCTAAAGCTCTTTCTTTCTTAATTTGTGAAGGAGCACTCCATTTCTACCTTGACAGCGTGAAGTCATTAAAAATTATGTTGGTTTTTTTCTTAGATCAGCAAGTTCTCTGAGGGCTTCTTCACCCTTTTCTGACAAGCAGCTTTAAGCATGTCTCTTGCACAGGTTGGTACCAGGTACATTTTCAGAAACAATATGTGACTGTCAAAGTGAGAGGCAGGAGGTAAGCACCCTGTTGCTCCTTGGCTTGCCCTAACAGCTACCTGGGAAGCCACAAAATGCTGACAGATGAAAATTCATCATTACAGTGTTCTTCAGAGTCAGTCTTTCTCTCTCTTATCACCAGCAAGCCCCCAACATCAAGACAAACAAGGTGACCCTGTCAAAGAGCTGACTACTGGGTTGTATGTGCCAGCTATCAGGTTTTACTACCACTGTTTTCTCTCTTAGCAGAGCTATTCCTAATTGTGCGTCAAGAACATTTCCTGCCTCAGAAGGCAATAATCTATATCAGTAAAGAAATAAAGCACCTGAGGTAACTCCATGAGCCAGAGTGTCTTTTTTCCCTAGCAGTACTTTGAGAGCTTAGCACCCCACTTTGGATCGTGCCTGGGCAAGTCCCAATTCCCCAAATAGAAGGGAATCAGAAAAGGAGAAAATAGTTTGCCAAAGTGCTTAAATACTTCCGAGTTAGCAGAAACTGCAGTGTTCCTTATGTAGCCTTTGCTTGAGACACTTGACACTATAAGGGACAGGATACAAGCAAACATAGCTGGGGAGCAGAGAAGCCTTGACAAGAATATAATCTCATTAATTTAGATCATTTCCATGTAGTGTGCAAAGCAACACTATGAAAAAATAAAATTCTGCATACATTTCTTCTTTGGGGCAAATATGATAAGAACCAGTTTGCAATTTGTAGTAAATTGCCTGTTTTCTCTCCAGCTTTAACATTTTGATGTTTCAGTTGTGACATGTTGTGGTGGGTTTACCTTGGCTGGGTGCCCGGTGCCCACCCCTAGTCCCTCTATCACTCCCCCCGCCCCCCACCAAAACCTCCGTCAGCAAGGCAAGCAGGGAGAGAGTAAGATGGAAAAGGAAAACCCGCGGGTTATGATAAGAAGCAGTTTAATAAACAGCAGAGAAAGCAAGGCCATGTGCGCGTGAAGCAAAAGCAACAAAGCCGTTACTCTCTACTTCCCATCCGCAGGCGGTGTCGGGCCTGTCCCGGGAAGCAGGGCTCCAGAACGCGTACCGGTTGCTCGGAGGACAAATGTCTTCCCAGAATCCCCCCGTCCTCCTCCCTTTATAATTGAGCTGCCATCAAATAGTATGGAATATCCTATTGGTCAGCTCGGGTCGGCTGTCCGGGTTGTATCCCCTCCCAAATCTTGCCCCCCCCACACACCCCATACCTTTGGTGCTGTGTGGGAGTCATAACAAGGGTGTGTGTTATCAACACCTTCTGGCTTCCAGTCTGTATGGGGAAAATCAGCTCAGATAGACCCACTACACATGTTTCTGTCACAAAACCCATGGGAAGAATGTTCGCAGCTCGGAACCCATGTTGAGAAGGCCACCTGCATATCTATTATATTAATGTATTCCTAACAAAAACAAAAGGATGCTTCTGAATGACATCAGAGTTTATACTGGGGTTTTTTTGGAGCAGATTGTAATTTTCTAAGAAAGCATGAGATCACAGTTTCCTGTAGTGCAATTGCCACATCTGAACTGTTTATTCTTAACTTTATCTTTGGCAACTGTTAGCTATTTATACCTGGAAGATACAAACTTCTGTAGGTTTGAGAAAGTGACCACTATGCTCTTCAGTGTTACAGACTGACTTTTTCTGCTTCCTTTTAAGCTTAAATTCCTTTCAGCTTATTTATTTTCCTTGAGAAATTAGACATATAACATCTTATATTACTGCTATAGACCATAAATTTTGTACTTACAATATTATCTTTCATACAGTTGCTATGCTATTTTATACAAACCATTGAGTACTCCAATTTCTACATTTTTCTTAACTCCCAGAAATACACATAATCATATTTTACTTGCAATGTTTGTTACCTTTGGGAAAAAAAAACAAAACAAAACATCTCTATTTTTTTCTTCTTTTATATTAGATAGATCACAAGTTCTGGAAAAAATATATTAGTTAATAAAATGTCCTTTAAAGAATTGAACCATACAAATTTAATGTAGTATACATGCATGTGTTACAAAAGGGGTAATGTTCAAGTCTCTTATTCTTCAATTACTATTGTTATATTCAGAAAAAAAAAATCATTAAACTTACCATAATTAAAGTTGAATTAAAATTTTCTCATTTATCTCCAGTTCCTTTGCCAATATTTTTTTTCTCAAAAAACACTTCACCAGCATATTTTACAGCCAAAACTCAGTACCTGAAAGGTAATTGTGATAGTAAAACTACACATTGAGTTTGACTACTTTGCAATAAATAGGGGAAAAAGTTATATAACACAATCCCAGTGGAGAACAGCTCTCTCTCATGTGAGACTTCTATTTGCTGTATTAAAAAAATAATGTTGTAGATACACAGAAAGAATAGTTCAATTTTTCTTTTTTTTTTTTTTCTCTTGCATATGTAACTGTCCTCTAAATGGAATCCAGAGATCTGCTTATTACAGACTTTCATCTTCTTCAGTAAGAAAAGGTACACTGTATATTTAAGTCTGTATAGAAGGGAAACCTGTCTTTCAAATGATCTTGAACTGGAACTTAGAATGTTAATTACATTCCCACACAAATAAAGAAGAAAAAAGAAAAAAAAACAACCAAACCCAACCATTCTTAAGTATCTGTTTAAACCAAAGTCAAAAAGAATAACTAATTTTTCAGATTTTTTTACCCAAATCTGGTATCAACAAAAGATTTTTTTCCAGAAATTTCTACAATCATTTAAATCCAGGTCTTCCTCCTCACCTCCCTTTAATAATAAAGTTTAGCCAATACAGTAGACTGTTGTTCAATGGAGCAAAGCCAAAGTGCAACAGGTTTTACCAATGGAAGCAACTTTTGCACTTCATCAGTGTGTTTGTATTTGCAATTTCTTAGTGCAGCTCATTATCCATGGGAACAATTAATTTACATTTCAGCCATATCTCATTTTCTTATTCTACTCTTCCTTTAGTACAGGATTTGAGTGCAGACAAGCCTTATATATAGCCCAGTGCAAACAGATGGTTTGTTTGCATTATGTTGTCATCACTATGATTTATCATGATCACTCCCAGAGTAAGACATTAAATTTACTTTATTGTCCCTCAAGGACCAAGTTTTAGAGCTCATAGTGGAGAGCAGAGTAGAGCAGATGAAGGCTGTAAGGTTTCCCACAGTCACCAAATTGATTTTCTATGTCCCTGTGGTGCTGAACCACAGATTCATGAAGTTAGGTCGAAAACAAGGTTTTCATGAGAATGTTTCAAAAGCACAGATACACAGTGTTATGTCCTCCTTTGTAAAACATGAAAATGCCAAATGCTAAGTACTTGCTACCCCAAGATACTGGCTTTCTTCTGATACAGTAACACTAGAGCTCTGCTAACTATTGTTTTCCTTGACATATAAACCACAATGGTAAATCAGTTCAAAGTCAGAACATTAGCACAGTGGTCATATCGCCAAGAACAACTGTAGGTTTTCCTTGACTTGCACAAAGAAAACAGCTGGAGAAAATGCTTATTTTACATATTTCTGGGTTACTTCTTCTATCCTTCAAAAATTTATTACAGAAAAGGTTTCTTTTTATCTTGCTATGTAACCAGGTGTCTGTGATCTGCTTTAGGAAAGTGCAGTCTGCTGAGATATTCCTGTCTGGTAGTGGAAGAAGAGACTCAGTCAAAACTAGGCAGCCACCCACATCTGTACCTAAAATAGGATAATTCGTATCTTAAGAAAACAACATAATATGATTCAAATAAACAAATGATCATTCATTAGCTTTACTGAAGGAACAACAGTCTACTGTTGACTCATTTGTAATATTTTGAGTTGTGTGTTCATTTCATTACAGTTTAAGATTTTTTTCACATGGAGGTATGCAATAAAGCTGTGAAACAGCAGAGGTTATTAGGCACACCACACAAAACCTCTGAAGAAGCAAGCAGATGAAACACAGATCCCCTTAGAACAATGTAAAACTCTGTTGCTTTTGCCTTTCTTTTGTTCTGCCTGTGCCCCTAGCTGAACATCTCTCTTTCACCACAGAAACCAAACTCAGTCTTCTGCACTGTGCTTATGATACTTTCCATCTACTTGTAGTCCCAAACAGTTGAAACATCAAGTATGTTTTGAAGTGTCCTGGTTTGAGTTAGAACCAAACCAACTCTGTTTAGTGATTTTACTTTTCATCTGAGTCTCTGATAACTAACTGCACTTTCTGAAGCTAACAGCATGTTTTTGCAGACAGTGTCTGCTCCTAGCAGTGATAACTCTTGATGTTTAGAGCTACTACCAAGGATTGGTACACAGATCAAGGTCACTAATAACTCTTGTGTACCACATTGGGGATTGCAGAAAGTAAAAAGCCACACCTGCGTGGAGCAGTGGACAGGACAGGTAATCCTAAACTGACCAACGAGGTANACGAGGTATTCCATCCCATATACGTCATATTCAGTATAAAGCTGAGGGCTGCCCAGAGAGGTGGTGGAGGCCCCATCCCTGGAGTCATTCAAGGTCAGGCTTGATGGGGCTTTGAGCAACCTGACCTAGGTAGAGATGTCTCTACTTGTGTAGGGAGGTTGAACTAGATGACCTCTAGAGGTCTCTTCCAGCCTAAAACATTCTATGATTCTATGATCACAAGGGTCTCAGCCTTGTGCCCTTTGGCCCTTCTCTTCGGTCTGCCTTATACCTTAGGGGGCTTTATTGCCTTCCAGACCCTTCCCTTCAGCCTTCTTTCTTCTCAGCCCTGCCTTTGATCCCAAGTTGTGTGTTCCTGAACCCGGCTCCTGAACACAGTTCCCATCAGCTGCTGAGCTCAGTCTGAGACTTTGCCAGTGCCTGCTCCACAGCCTCAGTGGTGACGGTGACGTAATTGCCACCAGGGGGAAGTTGGGTTTGATACTGGTTCTGTATATATTTTTATATATTGCCTTTTATTATCATTATCTTCATTAAAGCTGTTTTATTTTTCTAATCCAGAAGCCACTCTCTCATTCCCTTCCTCTCCCATTTGGGAAGGGAGGGGGTCATAAGTTTCTCTCCCTTATCTTTTTTTTCTTCCTCTATTTGGGGGGGGGGAAGAGGGGTTAACAGAGAGAGTTTGTTGTAGGTCTGGTGGACTGACCCTGAACCTCGACATGGAGTTAGATACACCTGACCTAACAAACCTGCACACCAAGCCGAACTTTAGCATGTAGTGCATGTTCAAGGAATCAAAAAAATGCACTTTTTACTGTTGGCAGGTTTTTCTGACACAATTGGGTTGCTGTTTGTAATGACAGCAACTTACAAATTTAAGAAAGAGCAATCTAAAATTTCTTGCCATCTCCATTTTTAAAAATAATTTTTTTAATATCAGTAAAATCAAAATGTAAGCAATTAATCTAGAAGATTCTTGCTTTAGAGCATTACACTTCAGGCTTGGTTGGCTTATCATATGAAGGTACTTCAGAGGTATTTCATATTGAGGTTGGAAAATAAAGGAAGTTATAGAAAAGCAAAAGAAAAGGGTGTTCAGGAGGTTTTGGCAAAGAGGAAAGACTGTAGGAGCAGATGACTAAATCTTGTTTTTGTGGCCCCAGAAGTCTGTCAACATGAACTAAGACTGCAAAAAGAAGATAAAGATAGGAAAGAGAAAGATATCAAGCATGGAGCACAATAATACAAAGTCATGAAAAGCAGCAGCTACTACCATGCAAAGATTTGAGGAAATCTGTAGTTTTCAAAAGTCAGTTTACAAAGACAGTCACACAATTTTAGTGCATCCCTGCTCCCTCCTGTTTGGCATATATAAGGACAGACTTTCCACAACATCTTGTGTGAAAACTCTTAGCTTATCAAGTCTGTCAGCAACCTATTAGATGTTAGAACTGTCTAGAAACACAGTCAATTCCTTTCACTGTTAATAAATTTCATCTGAAATCAGCATCTCAGCCACACAGAACATGCCACCTGAGGCAAGGTATCCTTCCTCTAGTCAGCCCTGGGGGTGGGCCTTTGTTACCCCTACTCTCTGTGTTAGGAAGTACCTTCGCTTGTTTTTTAGCTTCAACAGGAGGGCATCTGGAGCTCGCATAGGATAATCCAGGGAAAAGCTCCTGTGGGTGAGCTTCTGTCACGCTGCTGAGGAGCCTTGGTGGTTAGAAAGCTGGGGTCGTGGATAATTCAGAGATAATCAAGAGTAAATTACAAAAGAGTTAGCAGGGCTTGCCCTGGTTCTGGGCATTTCAAAGGGGAGATACAGTCCCTAGGGAAGTGGTGCTGGCGAAGAATTTAAATAATGTAGAAAAACACCAAACCAACAGCTGAAAAGAACTGAAAAAGGAAATGTGTTTGGTATAGGCAATGTTAAGGCTCCAGCTTGATATGCAGCATGGACATGCTCTCTGTGACAGTGGGCAATCACTTGCAAGGGAAAAGCTGATTGCTAAGGCAGTAGACCAGAGGATATAGCATTGCAAACAACAAACACAAAAACATAATTTAGCATTACAACTGGAGATATATATAGGTGGATTCAAGGTATCTTCTATTTATTTAAGAGCTGTTCTATATTATTCATCCCATAAATAGCAGGATAACTTCCAAAGATATGTTCAGGGTTCTGGAAAAAAGTCATTTCAAAAGAAATAACTATGTCCTTCTTAAGTGTTAACAATCATGTGTCCATGATACTGAGAATATGATTGTGCTGTCTGCCTTAAAAACTTATTTCCTCCAGCATGTATATGGATAGCATATACTAATTTCAACATGTTTATTACCCAGAAAACTTCTCCTTAAAAGAGTAATAAGAATGCATACTCCTGAAAGGTTTTATACTTTATACTAAGAAAACCTTTGTGACTCCTATACTTAAACTGATTAAGGGAAAAATTATTTCTTCACCACAAGACTCTGTGTATTAAATCTTGTGTGTTACAATGTCTACAGTGAAAATGCCAAGTCAGTCAAAATGGAGAATTATCAACTTTTGCCATTTTTCATACTTTTTTCAATTGTTTTTGTACTTCTGCTTTCTACTATACCTGTGTAGTATAGGAAAACAATCTTTTTGATACTCTCAAGCTTATTTTGCAGTTTCTCATTTACTGGCTTTTACACATGAAGATGAGAAATACATAAGGGTATTTCTTTAACTTGTTTCAGAACATCATATTTCCTTTAACAATTATGATGATTAAAATAATATTTAATGCTAGTGTGGAAAAAGAATTTTAAAAAGCAAGTTAGAAGACAGAATGGATTCTCTAAGAGGTTTTATATCTTAACTCATTCATAATATTTGAGTTCAAAACTACACTTCATGATGAAGAAAAAAACAAGCTAGACTTTACATGTGCATTCATAACTGCAATGACAGTCTTTGAAAAATAGACATGGAAACACACAATTTAAAAAAAAGAATCCTGTAAGCATCTAAATTTGTGGTACTAAATATAAAGGAAAATATTTACATCTCAGATGAAACAAAAGCAAATTAATCCCAAAGAATAATGCTCATAAAACCCTCCACACCTTCAACCCACATTTTTGAGATGCTGTGTTCTTGCAGTACAACTCTACAACTGTTCTTAAGAATATCTGCTAGTAGTAGACTGACTGAATTTCCCCAACTGCATCGGAGGATACAAAAATTCATTTTGAAATATTTTTATATCTAAATATTGAGATAATATCCATTTCTCATAGTGTTAGGCTGTTCCCTGTTCAAAACCACTTCTAAAAAAGGTTAGTAAATTCAGTAAATGTTATAAATGTCTTGTTGATGTTCTTTGTTTTCATATTTCAAAAGCTTGCAGCATCCAGTCAGGAAATATAAACAGTACCATGTGCCAGTGGAAGCATTCATATCCTGCACCTCACAAATTTTGAATTCTCTGCTTCACCAGTGTGTTTTGACTGTTCACTAACCCACTCAAAAACTGCAATAGTGATTTACAGACTGACTTGACTCTAGGCTTTCTTCCTACTCATCGTAGCATTTAAACTAAGCCTAGTATTGTATGTGTACTCATGTCATTTGCGTTCCCAAAGTGGACTGAGGCAAATACCTACATTCTTTACCAAACTCAGGTTTTTGCTAGTGTTAATGGATTCATGCATATGCTAGCTCAAATGAGCTACACAAGTAGATGACTGCATGAACACAAGAATGACTAACATCCTAGATAATGCTTACAGAGTGCTGCCAAAGAAAAGTCTTTGGGAAGAATGAAATAATTAATCAAGACTGCACTATTAACAACCCACATATATTCCACTTTCAGTGCTCAGATATTTTTCTTCAAGACTTTCTGTCCCCAAGCTCATCATGCAGCACTCATGAAGAACAACAAAAAAGCTCTTAGATTTAGCAATTTGTGACTTACATAAAGATAGACTGATAGATGGATGTCTGGACTCATTAAATGAACTGGACACTGTTTTATAGGAAGTGGCAGCTGGTCTTAAATAGCTGCTTTGAAAAAGGTCTCTGTGCTGCCTTTCCTAGCAAGCAGCTAATACATTATTGTAAGCAGGAATCACGCTTACATTAACATATTAGGCAAGATACAGCTCTACCAGTGGTTGCCATATTTGTGTTTGCTTATGTTATAATAAATTACTATTTAGTTCAGGACAAAACTGAACACCAAAGCCCCTTTATGAATCTATCTATTTGACATTGGCAGGCAACCCTGAAGTAGGTGCACAGTATCTCCACGGAAGGGGACCAATGACCTGGAAAATCCTAGTGAAGAATCTCATGTCAGTGTTTTCACAGTGATACAAGCTGAGGCAAAACAAAGGGCAGCTGATTCTTTAAAAATCAAATATAGGGTTTATGCAGAAACAAGAGTATTCACGGAATCACATCTTTCATTAAATTTTTTCAAGTTAGAATTGGTAACCAACTTGAATTTACTTGTCACTCTTCCACTTTACACTTGTGCCCTGGCAGAGACACAACAAAAACCATCTAGCGTGGCAGAAAGCCTCACTTTGCAAGTTAAATGTTAAAGGGACCACTCTGCCTAGAATGAATTTACAGCCCTTAAATGAAGAACAGAGGTAAAAAATTATTCCAGTGTATAAACTTTCAGCCAATGTTAATTTTCCGAAATGAAGATTAACTTTTAAACAAGCAGAAAAAAATAATCTTAAGGAATTATCACTTGTGAAAAAAGAAATACTAGTCTGTTCCTCTTAAATGCTGTGTGCCAAGTGATATAGAAGCATTTAGTGTCACAGTATCAAAGGCATTTAGAGGACCATTTCTCACTGTGACTTTAAATTTGAGTCACATTTTCCTTAGAATTGTCAGCAACTGCTCATTTTTAAATGCGAACAATTGCTATATGGTTTTATAATGAATTCAGTGGAATGTATATGCAGATGACAAGTAACAGCTGTTTTAAATATATTCTGATTTTCTCTCTGTCCAAAGAATAATTTTATATTATTTTTAAATATTTGAAATTAATGCTGTTCTGAAAAAGGAAGGGAAAGGGAAGGGAAGGGAAGGGAAGGGAAGGGAAGGGAAGGGAA